>OZ005649.1:115406404-115478904 GCA_963930645.1 Salticus scenicus | reverse complement strand
GAGATGCTGGAATTTTTTTCTTTTTCTTTCTTTCTTTCTTTCTTTCTTTCTTTTCTTTTTTCTTTTTTTTTTAAACACAACAAAACACTAATTTCACTTCATAAAATGGTTATAAATAATTACGTTTAATAAATATTATTTATTCATATAAATTAATTATTAAATACAGTTGATAATTTTCTACCTAAAATAAAATATTGTAATAATTATTGATTAAAAATATTTAAAAGGTATTAAATCTAGCTGTTAAATAACTATTGTGTATATGAACATAAAACCTACAAAATGTGTACAGTAAGTATCATGAAAAAATCATATGTCAGCACTACTGATAATATAAATATTAAATAAGTATTAACAAATTCATATAACCGCACTACATTCTTTAATAAACAAGGTTAAAATTTTCATGTAAAAACTAAATACTAAACTAAGTATAAAAAAAGCATTTATAAAATCATTTTTAGGCAAATTCTATTATTCCTTTTCCTTTTATGTTGAGATTTCTTTTTGCAAAGAATTAAAGAACCTAATTTACAGAAAGCATAATAGCCCCAAACTAAGTAGGTTTCAAAAACTACTTTACTATTAACGTGGGAAAAAAAGTACAGTTTACTACAACGTAGTAAATAGTAATTATTAACCCCTCCTTCGAAACAGGTTTCCCACCTGTTCATTCATCAATCGCCTGATATGTATTTTTACCGACCAAACGAGGACCTAAGATTTTCTATCATACACACTTCTTTTTCCCTTCCTTCTGCGACACACAATCTAGATACACACTTTGCTTCAAAATACCTCCAAATGAAGACTTCCTAAATTTTTTATTCTGTTAATGTCCAGATACTAAAAATCCATTATTAAATAGTATAAGATGCGAATCTTAAATTTTGGCAATTGGGGACGTCCCCATTTGCGTGTGTGTCCCGAGTTTGAAGGTGTGTATACACACGGAAGTCCCCGATTCGCACCCCTTGCCAACACAGACACACACACAGACACACAGACCATTTGCTAAAAATATGATTTTTGTATTCAGGAGACCTCAAAACGTGTAAATATAACAAAATCTCGCGTTCGAAAATTTGAGCCAAGAACAATACTTTCTCTACCTTATGGGTAAGAGAAAGTAAAAAAATAAGAAGCATGCAGATCTAAATAAGCACATGGAAAGCAAATAATGTTTGTGTATCTTGTCTCAAACTACAAAGACATAACCGTGAGATAACAAGAAATTTGTTTTATTGACAAAGAATTAATTTCATTCTAGGATAATATTTCTTTGTTTAAGTCAATGCTAGTAAAATGCAGTAATATGAATCTTCAATGACGCAAGTATCTGCAGACGATTTAGAAAGATCATTTTTAGAGTTTGAATTTTAAAGTTCCCACCATTTGTCGACTACAGATAATGTTATCTAAAAATTTTTCAAAAGTTGTATTCTTTTGAAAATATTTTATATTTTAGGTAATTTTATGCAAAAAAGTTATGCAATAAAAAATATTTTTAAAAAGTAGATTTTCTGCGCACAGAAATAAAAGTAAAAATTGAAAACGACATTTTTACATTTGAAGCAAAATGTTGTGTTAATCATAAATTTTGTTTTTGAAATGTGATTTAAAGGAGCTAACATTCTATAAAAACAAAGTTAATTAATAAAATGTTATTAATATATGGACGTAAAAGAGAGAAAAAAAAAAAAAAAAAAAAAAAAAAAACGAGAAAAATTAAAATTCTATACTCAACATTTTAGAAAATGGCATCCCTTTTGAGAAATTTGAATTCAGTAACCATTTTCTAGCTAAATGCACTTTGTTGTTTTGTATTTATTTGTTGCTTGGAATTTTAATTAATAAGTATTGAGATAAAGTTCTCAGACATTACGTAGGACGATTTAATTTACAATCATTCAAATACTTGCATCGTGTTTAAAATCAAAATACTGTAGAAAAGAAGTATTAAACATTCCATTAAAAAAAATCACTAACAGTTCATGAAGATATGTGTTATTACTAAGAATTAATAAGGTAGCGTTGAAGGAATGGAAACGAAAAGAGAGAAAGTAGCAAAGATCTACCTAATCGAAGAAGAGGGAAAGATACAAGATTGATAAACAGAAAATATGTGGAAGTAACAGGGAAATACAGAACTGGAAAACAGGAAAAAGGGAAGATGGATAACCAAAAAAAAAAAAAAAAAAAAAAAAGTTGAAAGCAGTAAAATGTAGACAATATATATATATATATATATATATGTTTGAGTAAATAAGAAATATTCATATATGACTGCCTGTTTACACACTCATATAGATATACAAGTTAGTAGATTTTGACTGTCATTGACTGACCAGCGTTAGCTATACCGAAATGTAACGGATCATCCAAATCATGTTCAAAACGAAGGCATGCATTTACTTTGAATTTTGTATCAATGACCATTAAACACGTCTGTAGACTTAGAGATTTTATTGAAATTCTAAGTCCCATAGTGCTGCCTCTATTTTACGGAACTCTGTAAAGTTAGAATAGTTAATGCCCGACTGCAAGCGTCACTTTTTTTTCTCTTCTTTTTTTTTTTTTTTTTATTGTTACTTTGTTATTCGGGAACAGAAATGAGAATTATAAAATGTTAATTAATTATTATTAAATAATTATTAAAAAATAAATAAATAAATAAATTTTCAGCCATTCATTTACTCCCTTAAAACTATATCACAGGATAAAAAAATAGCCATATAATTCTAAATGGAAAAAAAAATAAATTCCTGTATGGGCATTATGTTAATTAAAAAATAAATCGAAAATCTTCAGAAAATCTCAATCTTTGCAAAATAAATTACACAATTTTATTTTTAAAAGCATACCATACACTAAATGAATATTAAAATTGAATTGCAAGTAGTTACAATGAAATATTGTTTAATAATGAATACATTTCTCTATGTGCATCTACATTCACTAAAATATTTATATTTAAGAAAGGTATTTTCTTGAGGAATGTAGGTGAAAATGTTCATGTTTAAGTTAAATTACACGGGTATGAGATTTTTTTTTTTTTACTGTGAAGAAAATCTGCAAATATGTACCTATATTTATGTTCTGATTATGATTGGGCATTCATATATTTTTCATGAAGAATTTTATTCTCGGATTTCTACCCTCTAGAAAAACTCGATAAATTTATCTGAATTTGCAATTACTAAGTTTCTATCAGTTAATTTAGTTACATTTTTTTAAAAGGGCATATTTTATTTGCTCGTGTAACTAATGAAGTTTCTTGCGTATTTTATCTCAGAACAATAAGAAAATAAGATCATTTTGTTAAATACGATAACAAAGAGAAAAAATATTTTTCAAAACGAAACTAACATTTTTTCATTTATGTAACTTTAAACTTTTTTGACATATCGGGTAAATTTGCAATATTTAAAATTAAGTAAACTAATCTATAAAATCTTAATGTCATGTTTGGTTTTTCTAAGATTTAAATACAAACTTTATCCTTATGAATTATATAAAAAATCTTAGAGAAGAAAAATATATGCATTCAAAAATTCGAGATTGAAAGGATTTCTTAAACATAACTTCACAAATACAGAAATTCAAAACTTCTTAACGTTTCATATCTCGATGATGTAACGAAACCGAGACACAAGTATGATTAATATACTTTGTGGTATCTTCATAAAAATATGTATAACTTCAAACACGTCTGACATGTATATGTGACACTTACATAAAACGGTGCATATGAAATATCTGTATCCATAAATTTTGAATATATTTAAAGGAAAAGGAAAAGAAAGAAAAAAAGTAAATGAAAATGAAAA
Organism: Salticus scenicus; assembly: GCA_963930645.1. NCBI lineage: Eukaryota > Metazoa > Arthropoda > Arachnida > Araneae > Salticidae > Salticus > Salticus scenicus. Next base: position 115,475,071 of record OZ005649.1, on the reverse strand, counting down.
AAATATGTGTTAGATATAGAGTCTCAAAATATTTAAAAAAAAAAAAAAAAAGATAGAAAGAAAGAGAGAAAAGAACAGAAAGAAATATGGAGAAAAGTTACAACTCTGTATCAGAAACATACATTTTCATAAACTTAATACTTTTCCTAAGCAGTTTATTGAAAATGAAGAAATATTGCAGTGCACCTTTCATTGGAAGTGTAACTTAGTACAATTTACTATTTCTTTGAAAAGAAACTCTGAACTCTTTTTCAAATTTCAACATTTTATGCAATGAAAACGATCATAATTTAAAATTTCATTCGAAAAATAACATGCAAAATTCTTTTTTAATAATTATAGCTATATTTCAGTTATAATACGTACAACCTAAAACTAATAAAGGCATTTCAAGAAAATCCTGAACACAGCACCTTTCAGAGAGAATTACTTGTAATATAACATGTTTAAAAAAAACGTTAACGGATTAAATTACAAAGAATGGACTAAAATTATGTATTATATAAAAAAAAGTATAAGATTACAATAGAGAAACGTTGAAAAAAAAATGGTGTGTGAAACAACAACACGACTTCCATTGCCCACTATTACACGTATTATATACATTTTTTTTCCAGTAAGAGAAACTTGATACACGTGTAAAGTGTAAATACATATAAAACAGAGTTTACGTAGCGCGTTAAAATATATATGTGTACACAGAAAGAGAGAGAGAGCGTTATTTTTTTTAACACCAATTTCTGAGATGTAAAACTGAACTACCAAATCGGGATGCACGTTAACTTTCCTGTAGTAACCACATAATACATAAATTTATTTATATGATAATTTTCGAGAAAATTGTTAGAGCCGTTTTTGAGATACCAACTTTTACCAAAACTTGGCAAACTCAATTATTGGCCAGAAAACAATAATTACATACTAAAGGCATAGCCTCCTTAACTAGATGCCTGTCGCGTAGTTCGGAAACTAGGCAACAGTTGAAGCGGTAGATAGCGCCCCCTAGTACAGATTGCGCGACTTTTTTATTCAACAGCCACCAAAAAGTTTTAAAAGCGGGATATGATATATATAAAAGGCGAATAGAATCGAAAAAACGTCGGTTTTATATACCATGTATCACTTCGTTAAATTATTGGTGAGAGTTGAATAACAAAGTCCTATAATCTGTACTAGATGGCGCTGTCTACCGCTTCAACTGTTGCCTAGTTTCCAAGCTACGCGACAGGCATCTACTTAAGGAGGCTATGCTAAAGGATACTAAAAAGGGAGTTAATATGGCATGTTTGAAAAAAATCCTTACAGCTGTTTTTAAAGGAATTCACTTGCGAGACTTGAAATTATGACCTGAACTATTTATACAGGACGCCTATCAATATTCCTGAACTAGCGAACTATATTATTCGAAAGGACATCTTATAGAATGTTTATATAGAAACTTTCATGAAAATTGTTAGAGCCTTTTTTTAAGTACGGAATTACGATCTCATTTCCGGTTTCTGATGACCCACTTTCGGTTTTCTAATTTTCACCAAAATTTGGAAGTTGCATCTGCACACAGACCTGTATCAATTCTGAAGTTTCGTAGTTCTATCTTTATTAGTTTCGGAATTATGATCGCAAGTAGTTTCCGCACATACATACATGCATACATGCATACATGCACACACACTGACGAATTACCAAAAACTACTTTCTTGGGCTCGGGAGGCCTTAAAACGTGTAAATCAGGTGAGAACTCGATATCGATTTAAGAGTTAGGTAGATTCCTTATAGAAGATCTACCTATTGCAATTGTTCTCATGACACGATTTCTGGAATTTTGTTTTCATATCTTCACCGATCATGACCCTTAGAATTCAAAACCACCCTCCGTTCAAAAGTTTATACATACATACATATATATATATTTATATATATATATACTAGCAGGCTTTGCCCGCTTCGCTGGACATTAAACTTAAATGAGTTGTCAAAATCCCATATCGTTATTGATAACCTAAGTTCTCGCTGTGATTGGTAGAGGTTTTTCTCTCTCGCAACGTGAGGAGTCTGGGTCCGCAATGCCATCGGTAGCAACTTACCCACTTCTTACTTCCCCTTCCTCAGAGGGTGAGTTTGAAGTTTTGCAAAATCCCACTAATGTACATAATGCGTACACTTAATCAATATTCACACACCGAAATTCACCATTCTAAGATAATTCAAAGCGAATTCAAACGGAAAAAACATGTTTTTACACATGTTTATTGCCTTCCGACTCCGAGAACGAGGGGGATTTCGAATTTCGTGAAATCCAGTTACAATAAGTGCCGGATGCACATAAAAAATTTACGCACCAAATTTCGTGACCACAGAAGTCTTTAATAGAAAATATTATAAATAAATAAATACAAGAAGCCCAGCTTTAGTATGAACCCCTTTGGTGACTTTAAATATTTTAAGTCATTTTTGCGATGAATTGAATTGGCTATCTCAATTGTGGAATTCAAGATCTTGGCGAGAAATGTCCGAGCTACTTCGGAGCCAAATTTCAAATTTTGTCAATAGTATCCGATACTAAAACTGTTCCATACACAAAATAAATAAATAAATAAATCTATACATATAATAAAATAAGATGTTTGTGTGTGTGTGTGTCAATGTGTATGTATTTCCAGAGCTTTTTAAGAAAACGGCTCATGGCTGAGCTACAAAAATGTGCATGGTGGTTCGTAAAGACCTCTCCTGATGCACCTCGAAGTCCGATTTTTGAATTTTGTTTTAGTTTTCTTTTAATTAATTAAAATATTAAAATAAAAACCTTCTTATTACTGATAAATTGGCTATTTAATTTTAATCCTTAATTTAATTGTTGCCAAAAAAAATTATCATTATTTTTTCGACAGATAAAAAAAAAAACGTGAGCAATCCGCGATTGTAATGATCGATAGATGGCGCTTTCTCAACACTGCAGTTGTTAGTAAACATTATAGCCACGTGTGTTCCATTAGTGTTCTTTTTGTTATTCTACTTAATATTCCGCCATTACATCATGGAAAATTGATTGCTTTTGGAAAAAAATATTTCAGTTTCTTCAAAGTTCGATCGGAAGTAGATTTTAACTGAAGCTGAACAAATATTAGTTTCAAATCATCTGATTAATTCTTTACTTCCATTAGCCGAAGCAACTGAAATTTTAAATTTGTCATTTGGAAATAAATGGAAGCTCAATTCTGGATTTCTTGATCCTTTGGAGTTAGATTGTAGCACACAACAGTATGTGTTATCTTTTTTACCGTATTTATTCATTTTTATTCTATAAATATATGTGAAACTAAATATCGTGAAGCAATGGCGGCTGTATGGAATTCGAATTAAACCATGTTTATTGTAATTTCACCTTAGCCCACCAGAGGGCGAGCATTTCATTACAATCGCGGATAAAAATTACATTTATTTAAAATATTTAATTTTAACCCTTAATTTAATTGTTTCCAAAATAATTATCATTATTTTTTCGACAGAAAAAAAAAAAATGTGAACAATAAAAATTACATTTATTTAAAAAAATTATAAAAAATAGAAATATCAGTCGTATCGTTACAAATAAGATACCAAATGAACGATGCAATTTTTGTGAATCCAACGGATTAAACAGCTTATCGATCGGACAATTAGATTTTTTAAAATTAACTAATGTATGTATTTTAGGTGGCAACAGCAGGAGATTGTATGGAAACTGTTTGGAATTTTTTTTTAAATGTGCTACTAATTAAGTCACATGTTTTTTTTTTTTTTTTTTTTTTTTTTTTTTAAGTGGGATTAAAAATTGCAGTTTTGAATGTTTTTTAAATTTTCTTTCACAAACACAAACATATAGTATACAGCTTGTACAACACTAGACCAAATTGAAGTTAAATTTCATCAACATTTCAATAAATAAATGAAAATAAAAATATGTTTAATGGGAAATATATATAACCATTAAAAGTTTAGTTGTCTAAAATATGTCAGAAATAGCGCTCATAGCATATTATTACAAGGTATTAAGTCTTATTTTTACAAGGGATTAAATCTAAAACGGTGACAAAAATTCAAAAGTCGCCAAAGAGAATTTTATTAAGGCGGTACTATGATCATGCTTACAAACCATGAATTATATATAACCACAAAAAATTAATTGTCTCATGCAACAGACGTAGCCGGTCATAGCATATTATAATATTTAGCGTGAAAATGTTGTCATTTTTATGGTTGATCGGGGATAAACATAATAAACATAGGAAATAACGTAAAAGCAAATATTATGTGCACCACGTATAGTGTTGTTCATATGTAACTGGGATTCAAATATAAAAGGGATACTTCATTCTTTTCGATACTATCTATTTCGAAATTGTTATCTAATAAGCACCTAAATGGAAGCCTATTGGCAAACCATTGTCTCAGGTAATAGGGACAAGCGCCCGAGTTTTAGCAGATGACCAAATCGTTACCGAAGGCAGCAGGGATCCGAAGCGAGTTTTTGAGCAATTTTAGTATTTTATTTTATTTTTATAAAGCTATATAGAAAAGAGTTTCCTTTAAATTTAGTGACCAGCGAAGCGGGCAAAGCCTGCTAGTAAAATAATAAAATAAAATAAAATAAAAACTCTTTTCTGATATTTACAAAATAAAAATAAAAAACCTTAGTAAAATTCAAATTATGATCATTTACATTTAAGGGAAGAACATAAAAGAACCTCATAATGTACATAATAACAACAAAAAATTTTGTTTTACTGCAGGAAAGAAAAGTACTGCTTAATTAAATAAAAATATTAAACTAATGCGAAATATCTCTATGAAAATATTTATCCACATACAAATTCCTGATTAAAAAAAAAAAAAAAATAAAATCACCAACTTTTGTAGGTCAATTATTTTTTTTTCTCTCTGATTTTTATTATTATTCACGTGAAATTAAAAATATTTCATTTTATTTCTAGAAAATAAATATATATATATGACATGCGTATATATGAGTATAAAACCTTTAACCGAATCTGGGTTGAAAACGGAAAAAGGGTAAAATAAATTAGAAATATCAGACCTATATTTATAAATTTGATACCAAATGAAAGGGGCGACTTTTCTAAATCCTGGGGTGCAAACAGTTTTCGATACAATTAGATTTTTAAAATGAACTAAAGTAGTAACTGACTTAATCCAGAATTGAAAATGATTTCATGCCCTAAGCGTGTGCTCTTTAATCATATTGCTACTTCTTGTTGTTTTAGAATTCTTCTGCAATAAAATTGTATTATGGAGATGTATATTTCTTTTAACTCTTCCGCCTACACTCATATTCAGAACAATAAGCCTCGCTAAGGTAGGTAGGAATAAGTTTCCAGAATCATAGGACTCGACAAACATTAATATATAAATTCCTGGCTTTATATGAACAAGTAGTGACTTGATGGATTATCTAAGGTTTCTCCTTACGTCAAATCACTGTTTAAACTGTTTGTAAAAGCTAGATGTGGATAATCAAGAGACTCGGCAGAGTCTCAAGTGACGCAAGCGCAAATATCATTTACCTGAAGATCTTTCTGAAAGTAGTTGACCTGTATAACATATCATTCTTTGCTCAGAAACCCTAAAAGTATGACAGCTGTTTAAAGCTTTCAGTTCGCAACATGGTTAATCACTGTAGAATGTAAAAAAAAAAAAAACTAGCATTAGTCTAAATGTATTTTTAATTCTGATCCTTTTTTTTCTTCTTATCGTCAGCTAAATCTCCATTATATATTCATAACTTTGGAGTACTTAAACTTATTCAAGAAAGAAAAAAATCTTGTATAAGTCTTTCGTAACCGGTGTGTACCACCATAATGTCAATCTGCGCACAGTGTAAAATATATAGCGAATGTCTTCTTGTGCAACTCGACAGATGAGGTCATAAGAGACATTAAAACCATTCACAGTGCCCGTCTTGTATTCAAAGCACTTTTATAAACGATCTTTTTAACTTTTTCGATAACGTATGTGTTTTTCGTGTTTTTTTTCTTCCGTTTCCAAATGCTTTTAATAGGCCAGTTGTACTCCAATTTCATGAAGAAACTTAGGTACGAATTTCCGAGCGCAATGCAAAACAATGTTTATTTCTAAATCTGTGTCTTTCTCGCATCTATAGTGACAGTAGCTTTATGTATAATTATCAGTACAAAACCCCTTAACGGGTTAAAAGTTTGTGACGCAGCTACTTTATCACTATAAGAATTTGAAATATAGGTCATAAAAAATGTGATATCAAATTTTAAGTGATGCTTTTCTATTAGTTAAAATATACATATATTTTCTTATTTGATCATTTGCTTTTTTCTTTTATTTATATTTACAATGCAAACATAATATTTTAACTTCAAGATAAGACAAATATATAAAATATACTCACTGATGCTTTTTCATTTGCATTTCAATTTCAAAATAATAGTTTTAAAAGGAATGATATAAAAATTCCAGTGACGCCTCGGTGTCATTTTAAAAGATTTGTTTTTATATTCCATTAAAAGTAGCTTTGTTTTGTCTAATAAAGTATATTTACACATTGAAACAGTGCTTTTAATTTTCAAATAAACTGTCAAATAATCACACTTTCACTTTGTTTGCATTATAAATTGAAATTATTTATTTCAATCATTTGATTTGTCTTTTGCGTCACGCTATCCAAAACTGCGAGTAAAATTTGTGCAAATGTTTTCTTTGCATCACACTATCTCTTTGCAAAAATTTTCAATTAGTTGGATACTATGATACAGAGTAACAACCCACTCAATGATTTCAGAAGAACGCATATAAATCATTGCTCTCTAGAAATTACTGCCACAAATATGAGTGTCCTTAATTACTTTTACCAGTCTACAGATTTACGTATAAATTAGCAAAGTTTTATACGTATATTAGTTGCAAATTTACATTTATATTTCTATTATTTATTTGTTAAATGATAATAAATTTAAATTATTAACAGAATATTAGTCACTCATTTTTAGAACAAGTTTTTATTTCGACTGAAAACTGAAAAAATGCCTCAAAACTATTTCATACTGATTGCAAAAACAGGTATATAATGATATCATATTTGCAATTAATATTTGCGTTGATTTTCAGTTAATATTTCAATTATATTCAAATAACGAATGCTATTTTGTTCTCTTGATACGCCGCGAAAAGAACTTTTGATACACCGCAAAGAACAGAAGAACTCTCAAGCTCACTTTTAATTTAACGCGGTTATAATTTTTGAAAGTGAAGCTTATATGAATTCAAATACTAAGACATGGATGTTTGCGAAGTTATATAAGAATTGTGAAATGTTATGAACTGAATAAATGATAGACAGTGCTTATATATTAACTATTTTTTACTTTCTCTTACCCATAAGGTAAGGAAAGTATCGTTTAAGAGTCAAATTTTCGAACGTGGTTTTTTGTTACTGTGAACGCCGCACCTCTGATTTCGAGAGTACTCCAAAACGAGAACTGAAAAGTTTGGTACGAAAGTGTGGCAACAGTGTGTGCGTATGTGAATCAAGATGGACTAACGTTCCATTCTATATGTTGTTTTTAAAATGCTTTATTTGATGTTAATTTATGTGTTCGTTATGTATTTTATGTTTGTGCCGTAAGTAAAAGTAAAATCTTTAAAAGTAAACAAAGCGTGATCAGTGTCTTAATGTGTCTGAAGATGCTTTTACAGGAAGAAAAGAACCAGGTGCGAAAAAGAAGTCGCCACAGTTACATTTACACGCTTTGAGGTGCCCTGAATCCGAAAATCATGTTTTTAGCGAGTAGCCTCTGTGTGTGTCTGTCTGTGTGTCTGAGTGTGTGTGCGTGTGTATGTGTGTGCGTGTGTGTGTGTCTGTTATCAGCATATCTCAAAAACAAATAGTAGCAGAAAGTCCAAACTTGGTATTTTAAATGTGTATGATATAGGGATGCTACACGAAGCTTTTCGTTGTGATGTAGCAAATGGTTCGTGTATAGAAACACAAAAGAAAATTCAAATACATTATGTCTATGGGGAAAATGCAGGTAAGTAGAGTTTAACATCTATAGACTGCCCTAAACTAAATGAAATGAATATAAAATTTTATATGCGTAAAAATATGTTTCGTGTATAATATGGTGGGGAAATCATCCACTGTTCATTTACAGGGCTACACAAAAGAACTAGACTATAGTGTGACAATAGCTGAAAATTAATACAAGTTTATTTCAGGTTAGGCCGTGCATTATTACTATAGGATTATATTTATGTGCACCATGTGGTCTGTACACAATCTTCAAGTGATATACAGGGCTGCAAATATTTAAGCGATAACCTAAGTTTTTACTTTTAGTGGAAGTGCTGTACTATAATATTTTACCATTTCCAGGAAAGCTGGTCAGGAATTGAAATGAATTCCTCACAGACATATAGTAAATAATGTATGTTTTTAAGCTAAATATTCATCGCTGGTTTTTGTTTTTTGCATAGTTACAAGTTTTGAGGCTTTCTGATTATCGAAGTAAAATTTTTTAACGTTTGAATTTTGTCTGTGTCTCTTAGAATAACTTAAAAACGAATAATTTAAGAGATCCAAAAGTTGCATTTTCAAGTTACTATAAGTTTGTTTCTGGAAAAGTTTGATTAAGACTGATAAGTTTCAAGGAATGTCGCATGTGAAAGTTGTGTGTATAGTTTTAAGTGAACTTTTAATTTTAATAACAGATTTAAATTCTATATCAATATAGGTGCATTAATGAAACGGGGGGTTGAAGGGGGAGGTACCCCCACACACACAGAACGGATTATCAAATAAAACTCTTTCGAAGCCTAATGTGAATTGTTTAGCATTGGTTTACATAACAGTACTCGTTGTCTTACCTCTTAATCGCCAACCTGTATTTATAGTATTAAATTTCAGGGTAAGAGAAAGTCGTGTGAGTGGCACACCAGTTTATTTTTAATCTTCCAGAAAACAACCATTTAAACAATTGGTATTCGAAATTAAAAATTTATTTTGGTTTTCTTTCCATTGCTTTAGAAACTTGTTCGCAATATATACAGAAAACTAAAAAAAAAAAAAAAAAAAAAATCTCATTATCGAAATTTTATACACATTATTTAAAAATACAGCGCTATAAGTAGTCATTACTTTGTCCAGATAACCGTTCTGTAATCTTCTTCAGAAATATTTTACAGTTTACAGAATCTATTCGCGTCAGTTTTGAATATTCCGCTCTATTATAAAACTAAGTATCTTACTCATCAGCACAATATGTTATGGCTTAAATATATATATATATATATATATATATATATGGTTGTCTAAATATTTGTAAATGGACCTCTGTTGTTTATTTAATATGATTTTTAAATACATACTCTGATGCCGTATTTATTTTTAGAGAGGTCTCTAAAGAGATAAGTAATGTTTAGCATATATCTAAACTATCTTTTAATACTTAGAGATTACATGGTTAGATTAGTATTTAATACACAAACACGAAAAGAATATTCTGCATTATAATCAGGAGTTACTTACTTAACCACGTACATTTTATAATTTATTAAGAAAATAAAATCTATCATAAAACAAACCTGAATTGATGTAAATTGAGTCACTTTTGCCCAAGTACACATTTGTAGATTTATAACTGTCATTTCATAAATGATAAAAAAAAAAACTAACTTTTATCTCCTTAAGATAAATTTATTTCAGAACTAGAAGATTGAATAAGAATGAACCATTAAAGTAACAGAATAATTTATTTTCAGATGACACTATGCTACAATCTGGAAATAATAAATCAAGTTTATTCTCTGATCCAAGCATTAATAATAGTTTCATACCAACACGTTTTTTACACTTTATGCCATTGTAATCTATTGACCATAACACAAAATATATGTTATCGATATATAACCATATCATTAATCAGAATGTCTATACATATGTGCCATTTTTGTTCATTTTAGCATAATAAAATTATTTCTAACGCAATGTTAACACTAAAAACTTTCACCTAAACTATAAAGTAAATAATGTTACATAGTTTTTTAGACAGTAAAATATCTCCTTTAAAGATCATTTATAATCGTGAAAATTATGACGCAACACAATAAGCATGAATGTACATAAAACTGTTATATATTATTATATATTATTATATATATATATATATAATATTCTGAAATACTTAAAAGCGTCTGTTACGTAACATAAAAGTTTCAGCAAATCATTTTAGATTTAAAAAAAAAAAAAAAAAAAAAAAAAAAATACGGATTATGTTTTTGTTAATTATTTGTTTTTTCGAATTAAAAATATTCTAATGCTTATACTACTTTTGTGTGGTAGTCAGTATTGAAAGTAAGATTGTGAAAAATGTAGCGTTGAGTTAGGGTAAAAGGATGTTGCCAGTTGTGAAAGTGAAATTTTGATCGGAGATTAAAAACGCGAAGCTGGCCCTGCACGATTGATGACGTAGTGGCGAATGCAATGGAGTGAAATTGTCGAGTTGGGATGATTTTAGGTCGGCATGTAGTAACCGAAAGGAGAATTGACTAAGGATAAGTGAATACGATTAGTTTTGGAGATGTAAGTTGGTGAATCGAAGTGAAGGCTGTGTTCTGATTTGAAGGTGTTGAAAGAGCGAGTTTATTTTTATTGGTGTTATGGAGAAGGTTTAAGCGATTTCATGTTAAGCTAGTTACTTATATTGTGAAGAGCGTTAGGAAAGTGGGTAGTGATCTACGGGAGGTTATAAAGCCTAAAGTAACACTGATTTAGTTGGTAGTGCTAATTGTATCAGCTTCAGAGGTATTCTTCGTATCAACTAGAATTTCTCCCAAGTTTCTTTAGGCTGTCATTTTAGCCAACAACGATGAGCATATAAAATTACATATTTACTTTAATTTAGTCATGTTAATCTTTGAGAGAGATTCGTACATTTCCCTTACCTAGAGTTGTAAAATTCTTGATCTTTCTGAGAATATTCTTGAGAATATTCTCGAGACTACTATCCTCGAAGAGACTAATCGAGAATATTCTTATAGAAGCTATAATAACAGTCAGTATTGAATTGTGTGCTCTGTATAAGTATTAATTTATGGGAAATTTAGATTTTTTTGAAATTTTGCTTTTAATAAAATAATCGGATTGATTAATGAAGTAATTAAATTTATTTAGTTGTAGGTATTAAAATAAAATTAATTCTTTAGGGCTAAAAGATAAAATCTTGAAAGTTATTGAACATGAAGTCTAGTGAAAAATTCAAGTAATTAAGCGACAAAACATTAAATGATTTTTTTTTTCAATTTCATTACCGATATTATTTTTAAAAGGTGACATAGAAGAATATGTTTCTAATTATTTATATTTGTACTTCAAAATGTTTTACACGTATCCGTATGAGATAAAAATGATTTTATCCAACAGCTATTTAAAGAGTAAACATGTAACATTGTTTTCAAATGAAAAAGTGTGTTGGTAGAAAAAAGTGGCAAATTGGTGTATGTAGACAATATTAAATTAAAAGCGAAATAAAAAACAAAAACAGTTGAGTTTATACAATGTATGTAATATTGAGGGTAAAGAACTAGATAAGTTGTCATCATTGAAGAAGCTAGCTTAATTGATCTTTTATCAGAAAATGAGACTGACTGACTGTTTTGATTCTAAATGTTATGTAATGTGTAGGTAACCAATTACAAAATTAAATTAAATTTCATTTTTTAGCTATTTGTTATTTTGGTTTTTAATTTAAATCTAACATATTTATTATAAATTACTAAATTTGTTAATTTTCAGGAGTAAATTTAATTTTTTTTTAAACTATAAAACTTTTGATTCACAAGTTTTTCAAACAAATTAATTTATATGCACATTTCACCAGATTATTGATTAATTAAAAATTTTAAATGATACACTGGTAGCAGTTTTGGCCGAATACCGAATACTTTTCAAACTGATTAGTAACTATTCATTCAAGTGTCAATCACCTTTCAAAAAAAAAAAAAAAAAAAAAAAAAAAACTTTCTAGTAGAACCACTTATATTTAGGAATATTTTAATTATGAAAAAGTATTATTAAAAATTTTTCAGAAACAGTTTATTTAAATATAGAATAATGTTAGAAAATATTACTTGAACACATAAAATTCCTTGAATAACAATATCTTGTCTCACCTGTTCAAATATATATATTTACAAAGTTGCCAACATTTTAATTTATTCAAGAGAATTTTTAGCCCCGCCTTTATTCTATACCATTTTTTTTTCTTTCAAGAGTAAATTTTCATTATTACATTACAGAAAAATACTCTAAAAGGAAGTGGTGCAAAATAGATCCGGGGCTAAAATTGCTCCGGAATAATTTAAAATTTTGACAACTATGTATATATATGACACAATTCAAATATGCAGCATTTGAGAAAAATCAACTTAAATAACAATAAGTATAGTCAATCACATATTTTTTAGGTTAAAAAAAAAAAAAAAAAATGAAAATTATTTCTTAATGTGTCAGGTTTTGGTGTTCTTCCTTTAAAGTATTGGCTAGCTTGCATTAAAACTGACACAAAGCCTTGCATGTGGATAAATTGTGAGATATAGATGTGATGTTTTTGTGCATATCGGGGTACCTCATACACATTTTTCAATGACAAACTCAAATTTGCTCTTTTATGATTTGTGTCATTTTTATCTTGTCAGGGTGCAATGTGAAATTTCCTAGATGGCAACATTATGCACGCTTCTTGTTAATCCAACCTTAAGTACTACAAAAGACAATTTTTGCTAGATATTATTAATTGTTATGATTAATGCAATTAATAATTATTTTTCTTTAATATTACATTAGAAACTATATTAAACAATGTTTTCATTTAAATATAAGTTATTTCTTAATTATTCTGAATAATCTTAATTTAATAATAATTAAAAATAGCAGTTATGTAAGAATTTGTTAAAATGATTTTACATTTTTAAAGTTGAATTTTTATATATTTAACTAACCGAATAGTAGCCAAATAATTTGATATTCAGCCAAACCGAAAATTCAGCAACATGACTGAAATGGCCGAATATTCGAAACATCTCTAATAAACATATGCTTCGTACATAAAATAAGGACTACATAAATATGAGTTATGTAAATTGGATTTCTTAAGTAAATGCACAGTTTTTTTTTCTTTTATTATTATTATTATTATTTTATTATTTGATATATATATATATATATATATATATATTCTCTAAATTCAGATTTTAATGATGGTAAAAAGATACAAATAGGAAACTTTAGGCATTAAAAAATTTAAATTTGTATTTTAATATGAATAATTTATCATAATTTGCTGTCAAATGTATTTTGTCTTGAATATGTACTGAATGTTTAGAAAAATTGGTTTGTGGAACTTATCAGATAATATTCTCAGATTCAAAATTATTAATTGTAAAATGAATATTATGAAATAAGGTATTTATGTTCTAGTTATGCATGTCAAATGGATTGATTTAGAATGAGTTTATAATTTAAGTCATAAACATGAACAAAAAATTATGTAATTTAACAAAAAAAGAATATTCTCGGTTATTCTCGAAATTTGAAACTTCGGAGAATATTCTCAGAATACTCTCGCTCTCTGAGAATATTCTCCCTTTACATCTCTACCCTTACCCTATATTCAAAGGTTGAATAAACGTGAGTTTTTTTTTTATACAAGAGTGTGTGTTTAACGTCTAATTTAAGTACTAGTTTATGATGGGGTCTGAAGTAGCAGATGCCGGGGCTCAGACCTTACAGTTTTACATCTAAATATTAAAATGACATATTATCTATTATAAAAAAACAGTTTACAAACTTTACCAAAGATTTAAATAAGCGCGGAATAAAATACATGTTGTAATTTAATAAAAAAAAATAGTATTTTAGATTACACACACACACATATATATATATAGAAAGTTTTATAACATTTATATTCCCATTCTGTGATTTATCTTTAAAATTGCTGATGATACCTACGCTTCCTTGAGACTTTTTAATCTAAAATTAAATTTTCTAAATTATATGTAGATTTATAACCTACAAGTAAGTTTTATATTACTTAAACATTATTTAAACATATTTCTTTGCATTATTAAACCAAAGTAAAATAAGAAACATTAGTAGAATTTTTCTGATTGTTCTTACGGTCGTCTTTTATGCCACACTTACGAAAAATTTTATGAATAATTCAAATTATGAATGCAGACTTGAAATACATGCTTATAGTCTTAGTCATTTTCAATAAAACTGGGAGAACATATCCTTTTATATGAAAGAAAAGGCTTCTAGCTATTTATTTTAAACCTGAAATTTCAATCAGTTTTTGAAAACATGGCTGTGCCTCACAAATGAACGTAGCGCAAAAATCAACTGCAGTCAAACATTACTCTAGCTTATAGGAATGCAAAATACATGGTCTTTATAATTATTTTAAAATATTTCCATAAAATTGCAATGAATATGTAAAATGTATAACTATGTATTAGATATTTAATATGTATACAATAATATTAAAAACAGTTTTAAGAAAACATTTTACCAGAACTTTTACACCATATTTTTCATAGAAGCTATAAATGTATAATTGTACATATGATATTTTGAAATTGTAATATTTATATTATTTATTTATTTATGTTTCATATTTCCTAACTATCAAACTATCTAATTTTTTTCAACATCGCTATTTTAGAATAGCTATATTTACCTTATTTTCGGAAAATTCTCTCTTAAAATAGAAAGAAATTTTTATGAAGAAATGGTAACGTGAAAAATAAAAAGTGTGTATGTTCCAAAACTACGACATTTTAAAACCGAATAAACTATTAAGGGTATAAAGTAATGAATTTAATTTCTACTTTTGACTAATTCATTATAAGCAGCATTTTATTTTTATTTTTTCATTTTTCAAAAGATGATAATACACTTATGCTCCCAACAAAGTGCCCAGACTAATCCCGTTAAGGGAAGACCTAGTCCTAATTCTGTTTTGTGATTTCATGGATCTCAGTCAGTTTAAATGTGCAGCTAATTTGTTTAAATGTTCAACTTAATTGTTTAAATATTCAGCTTTACATGAATTGCGGAAAATGAATTTTTTCTGATGAGTGTAATAAAACTTAAGTAGACGAGAGTATAGAAAATCCGACCACTCATTTTATCCGATGCTTGTTGCTATTTTACAAATACGGGATAAAATTTAAAGCGGAAGTTTTTACAAGCAGTTGTAAATGTGTTTTAGTCTGTCAGACACCAGTCACGTTGTCCAGCTATTATAAAATATTGACGTTTTTAGATAAAACATAACTGATTTTACAGTGAAAAGATTACATTTTACATTTACCACATACATTAAACATTAGTAGGTAAGAAAGCATATGAATTCAATGTTTTTAGTAGCATATTTTAGCATAAGAGTGAATCGAGACTTTTTGTTGTATATCTCAAATTTGCCATGTTAATTTCGAGATATAACGCGGGATAAAGCCGCACTATACTGCATAAGGTAATACCTTTCTGGACAGATCTGGCCCATTTTCTTTTACCAACTACACTTTTTGTGTAATCTTAATATTAAAAAATATATGGATTTTCATTCTTTTATTTGAAAACATAATAATATATAAATTCAGTAGAACCACTTTAATTCAAAATGCTATAAAGCCGTGTCTATGACAATTCTATGATAAATTCATTTGATAGCAATCATTTTCTGAAAAACAATTTTCCCATCTGAATAAACCACTAAATAAAACCAGCCTCGACATCTATCCAAGCATCAGATTATGTAGAGCCCAAGCCTTCGACTTCTGAGGAATAATCATATCATGAAGACTCCAGATCCCCATTCCTGGAGAAGCATTTTATGTAGAACCAATCTTCATCCTTGTGGGACAGCTAAAATTCTGACCACGAATTCAGCAACAGTCCTTAAAAAAAAAAAAAAAAAAAAAAAAAAAAAAAAAAAAAGCCAACTTTTTAAAGTTTTACCTGAATTACTGTTACCTTTCTCTGAAGAATACGAAAAATTTTAAAACAAGAAAGGTGGAAGGAAACAGGGAAAGGTTGCAATTTTAACATCATCAGAATATAAATTAGAACTGGAATTAGAAGCAAAGAAAAAAATCAAAAATGAATGAAACAAATAAGCAATCGAAAGGAACAAAATAATAGAAGAACGGAAATAAAATCGGTTCTTATATTGACAGAATAAAATTGAAGTAAAAGAAAAGAAAAAGAAAAATCAAACTGATGAAAGTGGGAAGATGAAGCAAACAAACTTTGCCAAATTTTTAAACCAGTACTTGTCAATTTTAACCAATCATCGGAAGTAAAAGAAGGCGAAGAAGATTCTCTGTTTTTTAAATAATTTATATGTTGGTTTTATGGATAATGAGGGATGACCTTTGCTTCTAAGTATGAAGGATACAACCAGAAGCGCTTTATCCAATTGCAGGATTTTTTTTTTTTTTTGCTTTCAAATTTTTGTATATTCATGCAATCATACTAATTTTATAATATCCTGTTTATATATATATATATCTGTATTTTTTTTATATATATATAAAGTTTTTAAAGTAACATTTTTTTCCAACGAATGCTTAAAGCATCCTGTTTAGCTTTACACAAATTGAAAAAAATAATGTGAGAGACTGATAAAATAAACGATAATAAGTAATACAACATATAGCCATATCAAATTCTAATCTGATTTTTTTTCATTAATTTTAATGGGGCAATGGACAATTGCTTAAAAATTAAAATCATCCCCGTTAAGTAAAAACGTAATATATATATATATATATATATATGAATATTGACAGACGAATGAATTCTCGCACTGATTTTCAGATAAATGAATTTTCACACTGACAACATTTACTTACTTAGAACAGGGCATTCCTGTTTGAAAATGCTTAAGAAGTGCATACCTGCAGTTTCAAATGCGCATAAAATACTTCAAGGAAGAAAGGATGATGAATATTAACAAAACCAATGAAATTAAAAGTATCTAGATCTGTAGAGTTATTAAAAAATGTATTAAGCTATGTTACATATTTAAAATAATATAATTCTATAGACTGTAAAATATTACATAAAATTATGTAAAAATTTTTTATGTATAAAATGTATTTTTCATGGCTTCCAAATTTCGAGAGTAATTAGTTTCTTATATAATGTTCCTTTCTAAATTGTTAACACCCAATCATCTTAAAAATTTGTCTGAATACTAATCAGTGTATTTATCATCAAATTAAACATTTTCTCTAAAATCAAGAAATCATTACTTTTATTTCGAGCTTTTAAATTGAAACGCATATGACAAAAATTCATGAAAATGTCAAGTTTGAGATTTTTTTTTAATTATTCTGCGAAACACGCATAGTAATAAATAAATAAATGAAAAGAATAGAACTTTAAAGTAATTTAGAATCAACATGGAGACTAGGAGACTTTTGAATTTAGGCATTATTTTATGTTGTTAATGTCATAAAAGAAGAAATTTTATCTCAAAAATTGCATTTCGTCATTTTAAACAAGCTATATGCATAACAATAATAGATTTCACAGTACTACTTGATTTAAGAAACAATAGAATGTAAAACAAAAATCCATTCTGCTGTCCTCATAAGTGATTAAGAGGTTAATCACTTAAAATATGACGCTATATGAATATCGAAAGCAACACCTCTGCTGAGTATACAATGGTTTTATTTAAGGTTACAATACAATTTAAGCAATTTAAGCAAAATTTAAGCATATTAATTACTATTATAGTTTAAAGAGATATGTCCTTTCTTAAATAAAATATAATATCAACAATTATATCAAGCAGTAATTTATTTATTTATTTGTTTTTAATCTATTTTGATTGTTTTAGATCAAGTGTCATTTTTTTTCCTCTTTTTTGTAGAGTTTATCACATGAAAATAGAATGACGAAATATTTAAATAGTATGAAAGTAAAAAAAAAAAATATATATATATATATATATATATATATATATATATATTCATACAGTACGCATTGATTAGTAACACTTTCCAACTGTATGTAATTGTTGTATCGAATAACTTTTAATATTCTTACCCTACGTTATCACACAACAGACAGAAGGACTGAGAAATATACAGCTAGACTAATTGATTTTAAAATTACTCTTAGGCATTTTGGAAAGTGTTAAGGCTTAACGCAAAAGAAAACGCAACCATTAGATTTATAATTACAGCTTTTGATCTCTCTGAATCTTTTAGTGTAGCCCTGTAAATCAGAAAGTTAATCATATCATATTCTATACAAAACATTATTTTAGAATATAAGCAAGACATTTCAATATTTTTATGTTTTTTTTTTTTTTTTCAGTAGAAAGACTTTTAAATATAACTTTAAAAAAATGTTGTCCTAAAACGTATGAAATAGTATGAAAGTAAAAAAAAAAAAAAAAAAAAAAAAATAATAATAATAATAATAATAATAATAATAATAATTACCTAATAGTATGTAGAAAATGTTGATAAAAAATTTAAATATAGTTTCATAACTAAATGAATTCTTATAAACACGCTTTGAATATTGTGAGATTAACAGTTAACACGTAATTATTATACATTATATAAGGCATGTTTTTTATGAGAAACTAACGTTATGTTTCAATTTTACATTAATTAAATACAAATATTTTGTTTTGTTAATCGATATTATTTTGAAGTAATGGAAGCATATTTTTTAAAAGGAATATTTATGCTTTCATTGCTTCTTTCTTCTTCTTTCTTCTTTTTTTCTAGGTTTGGGAAGTGGTCTTTATTTTATATAAACCTGTTCAAAATTCAATTGAGTTGTTCAATTTTCTTTTCTTTATATTTTTACTTAAAAAAAAAAATTATTTTAAAAAAGTTCGTTTAAATAAACAATAAACTATGTACCTTTTAATTTTGTTCTAATTGCTTTTCTATCAGTTTAAATTTAACACAATGCTGCAGGGTATTTTCATAAAAGTTTTCAAAAACTTCATTGTTTTTAAATTGAATTTTGAAAGATAATAAAATCGAAGGTTTAAATTTTTATTTGTTAATACGAAAAAATTTCTGCAGGCAGCATTTAATTTTTATTCTGAATAAAAAAGACTGTAATAAATTCTATAAACACATTTTGAAAAAAAAAAAAAAAAAAATGCAATTTAATTTTAAAAGAAACATATTTTGTGAACGATTAAATTTGAAAATGTTTTATGAAAGAAATAATTTTTATTCAATTCTTTTATCATATATTATATTATAATACCATTAAAATTGTAAGTGAGTACTACAAAATGTTATCAGAATAACCAGTATGTATTGTTTCCTTCAAACGTCAAATATGTTGAAAAATCATTGAATTATCAATCTATGAAATCAAAATTAAAATATTCACTCCCCCCAAACAATGAAAAATAATTAAAAAATATTATCTTTATTTAATTTTATTTAATTTTATTCGGTGAAAAAAAAAGTACTATATAATGCCTAGGTTTAAAAACAAATGAACAATTCAGTATTGATTGATTAAAAAAAGAAATGTGTGTTGTACTTACTATACATACTAAACCTGAAGTATTCAACAAAAAAGAGATACATTACCCCATTTCTTTAAATTTATTTTTATTTTCTTAAAAATTTTTCAGACAAGTATACTTAAAAATGATTACTTGATCATACGCAGTTAATAGTAAGTAAATTGATAGAATAACTATTTTTATGGATTTTCCGTACCACTCTTTCCTGAAAATGTATGTGGATGAACACGATAGCGTCTAAACGATCTGTGCAAATGAGCTTCAGTTGGTACGTATGTGATATTTCACCATAGCAAGAACCCCACAAAGAAAAATTCTTTATTCTTATTGTCAATATGCCTAAATTGTTTAAAGTGATACAGCGTCTAAATGCTTAATTCGATTAAGCTGAAAATGTATATACATTTTTCAGGTCACGTCGCAAGAACTGTACAGATATTTGGTAAAACTAGCACTTATAAATTCACAGGGACACAAATATTTTTTTTTTTTATCATTATGGATTATGGAATCAGATAATTTATAGTGCTGAAGCATTTAAATAGGTCATTCGATTGCGCTCATAATTTATATATGTGTTACAAATCACATTCACACAAATGAATAGATTTTGTTGAATCTAGCCCGTAAAGATTTTTACAAGGACAGAATGAAATATTCTTTATCATTATGACATATGGGCTCCAATTAAAGAAATTGTCACACCATCTAAGTGCTTAATTTGATTAGGTTGCAATTTTACATACATATTATAGGTAATCGACGAACAAATTGATTAGATTTTAGTGAATCTAGCACTTATAGATTTTTTACAGGACCACAACGAAAAATTATTTATCCTTACGATCTCCTTTGGTTTATCCGTGTACACAAAAAATAAACAATAGTTACACCAAAAGTTATACAGCTATTTCTGTATGGCCTTAAAATTCGTGTAACAATTTGCAAATCAATCGGGGGGATTTTTGCTACCGCTATTGCAATACATTCAAATTCTGTTCGTTGGCCATAATGATAAGAAAGACTTTGGTGTGTCCCTGTAAATGAACTACAAATAGTATACACACTCAAAACTGTACAGCTAATTATGTGTTGAACATGAATATGTGTACCAAATTACAAGTCAATGGCGTGATTTTTGTGGCCGTTATCGCGAGATATACATACATACAGACAGACAAAAAGACAAAAGCATTGAGTCAAAATTCTCTACGTAGAGGACTCCACTGACGTTTCGGTATTTAAAATATTTCTCAAACTGCTCATTTATCTAAAGGGCAATTATTTATAGCAGATAATATATACATATATTTTTAAATACATATTAAATAGAATTTTCCCTTCAAATTGTCAGAACTGTCTAAAATCTGACTAAAAAGAATAATAATATGGTTAATTATATGTTTAACACGTAATTTCTATCTACTGAAATTTTCTTGCGCATTACATTTAGTTTTCTGAAATATTTCTAATAAAAAAGTCGCAAATAAAATGAGTGATAAAAATATAATATAAACATGTTTTGAATTTTTAAATAATATATTATTGAATGAGCATTTTCTTTTTTTTTAAAAACTAAATCTAAGAACACTCGTTGATTTAGTTCAAGACTAATATTCTTAAAAATTCCATTTTTAAGAACAAAATTGCAGTTAGTCACTCAAAAGGTAGTAAAGGTTATATAAATTACTAAATAAAAATTGTATTACATAGGTTACAAATTGTATTACATAAAAATAATAGAGAAAATTAGAAATCACTACATTTAAGAAAATATCAGGAAGTGTTTAAATTAATTGTAAAAATGACAAACAATATAATAAAAAAAAAAAATGCTTCAAAATAACCATAAAGCAAATCACATCTAGATATTAAAAATTAAGATTAATTATACAATTACATTTCAAAAATATTTTATAAAAATATTTTTAATTACATAAATATTTTAAAATACCAATTTCCCTATTTTAATATTTAAAGTAAAAATTCACCCATTTGGTATAATAAAATTTAAATTACTTCTAAAAAAAACTGTTAATAATAGAAAGGAATAAAGTTAAAATTCAAAGTAAATTTCAAAAGAATTCATGCAAAATTATTTGTAATCCCTTTAATCCAATTCAAATATTCAAATTACAAAAATTTAAATTTCTTTTGAATAATCTAGTAATATTTCTATTCTGGATATCTTTAGACTTTTGAGAAGGCATTTTCTTTTGATGTGTAGTACTGAAATTAAAAGGATTTGTTTCTTAGATATAAGACATTGTGTTTTATATTTATCCAAAAGAAATTTAGAGATATAACGAAATTAATATACTAGCATTCTAACAAAAATAATATAACTCAAAATTAACAATTTTAACTACACTTGTATTAAAGTGAGGAAGCTAATACACTACTTGAAAATAATTGATTTTTTTTTCCTTTTAATAAAACTTCAATAAATATTCATTATGAAGAAATCTTTGTACACTTATAAGTACAATAGGATACTTAATGTAAATGAGACATAAATCATTTTGCATATATCTGCATCTTTCTGTGAATAATCTCTGCAAAATATTAATTCTAACTTAAAATGTAAAATGTATTTTAGTTTGAATTTTAGCAATATACTAACACTGCGTATGATTACAGAAATACGATCATAAACTTTGCAAAACATTTTTTTTTTTTTTTTAAATCAGATATTTCAATGCATTAACCATGCATATGCGTTTTCAGTCAACTATAGCAAATGCATGCATTGTATTACTGTGTAAAACTTTTAAATTTCTGTGTTTGACAATACTATAAAATCTACATCATAATTAATAAAAATAAAAATCTAAAATCTGTTAAATTAAGAAAATATAATTTTAGAAGGTAATATTCGCCTTTTGTTTCTCAAGAAAAGATTGAAAGAAGTTCTTATAGGATTTTATATAAAAGAGAAATGTTAAAACAAAATTATTCTTCTCTTACATACAGTGCTTTAAACTTTGATTGACTCTATGTTTATGTTTCTTCAACGTTGATAAGAAAAAACATGTGCTTTTAATTTAATTTCAGAACTCGATATCGATCACTAGCAATATTTTGAAAAATGAAAGGTTAAATGTAAAATGCTTCAATTTCTGTTTAATGTATTTGATTTCAAAGAAGTATTAATTTGGTTAAGAGAATTGCTCTGTAAGAAAATACGTAATTTTATATGAATAGAAAATCATAAAAGACATAAAGTGTGAAGGGATGAGAAACTCAATAATATTCTTAAAGCAGTAATTAATTTCTTGTCAAAAGTGTGGAAATCTGCGCAGCCGTCAAACACGAATTTTGAAATCCGTATTTTATTTCGATGGAAAATATTGTTTTACATATTATATCGATAGAAGATTTTTTCAAATAAAGATGAGAGTGATTTCTCAAAAGACCAGATCAGTTTTTTTCACTGAAAATGTCTTTAATTACAAATATGTAATTCATTGTTCATTCGCTAAACTCCCTTGAAAAATCTTACTTTTCTTTTCAGACATCATTTGATTCCATTGATACAAGACACATGCTCTTGTTCACGTCTTTTTTTTTTTCTTTAAATTTTTTAATATTTTTTTACAATAACTCGTACGAAAGTGAATTCATGACTATTTTAATAACAATCTAAAAATAAATTAACAACGAGTAAAATAATAATAGTAGATATTGATAAAATTAAAAAAAAAATAAAATAAAATAGAAAACAAAATAAAATATAGAAACAAAATAAAATATAGAAAAGAAGGTAATCACAAAAAAAAAAAAAAAAAAAAAAAAAAAAAAAATATTTATTTATTTGTATATGTTGTATTTAATTTATGTATCAGCTCTAAATTAGACATACTTAATCTAATAGTTAATCACCAACAAGCCAATAATTTTCTAAATAAAAACGTTTTGAATCTTCATCACTGACTTGATTGGATATTGCCTTTTTGAATATTAATTTTTCGTAAATAACGTTTCAAAAATATCACTATGATATGTATACATAAATATATATAAACTAGTGAATCTGCAGATCAGGAGCCTCAACCTCCTATTTGAATCAGACATTATTCAATACGTCATTTTTATTTATTCCTAATAAATAATAGTATATATTGATTCGATCGACTTATTACATAATTAGATACATTCTTGAGGGGGGCTGCCGCCCTCTCCCCCACCCCTGCTATATCTTTATTTGTATACCTATTTGTATATCATATAAAGTGTTGCGGAATTGTAAATAATTGCATTTGTTTTTGTATAATTTTTTTCAAAGAGGCTTAGTAAGTCAATAAAATGCTAATTTTGTGCATTTCTAGTCGTTTTAGCGTTAAAATAGCCTAATTTCCCTTTAAAATCGCATTAAAAAGCTCCAATAAGGAAAGGAATGGATTTGCCGCCAAATTTGGCGACTGTTTCCCTCCTTGGCAATTTTTTTGGCTACCTTGGCGAGAAAATCCTTATTAGGGATATACCATATTATACCTTAAGGATTTATCTTTATACACCAAATATGGAAGCTCTAATCTCATTGGCTGATGAGAAACGAGAATTTTCCAGAACAGTCTGTGTTCGAAAGAATAGTATAAAAAGAGCATTTTTTTAGCCAAAGCGGCCAATCTCAGATCTGTGTCAGTTTCGTCAAATGCTTGCTTTGCTTTGAGCCTCTTTGAATGAGACTTGCTTTATGTGTTATTGATAAACAGTTTGTACTGTTGTTTTGCTGTTAATGGCTGTTGTTTAAGTTATGTTTACTGGTTGAATTGAAGCTGATACTTGGTTTATTGGCCTGTATTTTTCTGGAACTTTCTGTGAATAAATCACTGAATTTTTGCAAGTTTCGTCTTTCATTCTCGGACAACTTACGAAACCCCAAGTACGCAACAATATGTATTCTTAATAATCGACGGTCTTGTATTATTTCCCTGATATTCATAAATACCAAATGTCATAACTATCAAATTTCATATAAAAAAATTACATAGCATATCGGAAATATTTTGCGTAACCTTTAAACAAATTATCAATTCTATGCCCACAATTTTCAACAGGAAAACATGCTTTTAAAATTCTAATAAAATTTCATTATATTTGATGGGGTGTAACCATGTTAAAATGCACTTTTAAGAAATACCGACTATAGACCGTAATAGTACGAAATTCCTTTATGTATCCCGGAAAAGTAGCCACAGTCATTATAAACGCCAATAATAAGAATAAACCTAATTAATTATAACTCATTAATTTTTCAAACTAATTTGACATTATTTGGATGATTACAGTACATACTCGGAATTATTTTGTGTGGTCCCATAAATTATTTAGTCTATACATAACCTTTTTTAGGAGTAAACATGATTTTAAGCATCTTTATAATGTATGTTAACTTTATTAAGTTCAATTCAGCATAAACGCATTAAAGTGCGCGCTTAAGTTAAAAATTTGTCCATCGGCTCTAATGTTACGAAATTCTTTCGTGTGTCTTTGTAAACGAACCATAAACATTGTATACACCAGTAAAAACGATTCAGCTTATTTTTCGTTTAAAATTAATAATTGTTATAATTTAACATCGTTTGGATGACTACGTGACATTGCCAGAACACTTTTGTAAGGTCCTGTACATTAATTAGAAAGCTTAAGAGCACATATTTTCTTCAAACAACATAAGTTTAAGCATCTTACTCACGTACGCTAGTTTCATTTTCTTCATTGCAAAGTAATGATATTAAAAAACGTTCAAACGAAATTCACCCCATACGCCATAATGTTAAAAATTTTGGCGTGTCCCTGTGCACAGTTTTTAAGAAAATTATCAATAAAAATTATACATCTACTTATACGCAAAGCTGGAACGTGTGCGCCAATTTACAAGTCAATCGAAGGATTTTAGCGGCCGCTATTGCGGTGCATACAAATTCTTCTCATAGGCCGTAAAGATAGGAAAATCTTTGGCATGTCCTTGTAGACGAACGACAAATGGAATACACACCTAACACTATACAGCTAATTCCGTTGGAGTCATGAATTGTGTAACAAATTGCAAGTCAATAGCGTTATTTTGGGGGCCGCTATCGCGGTACATACAAATTCTTCCCATAGGCCGTAATGATAAAAAACCCTTTGGCGTGTCCCTGTACACGAGCTACAAATGGAATGCACACCCAAAACTATACAGCCAATTTCGTGGGGATCATGAACATGTGTACAAAATTTTAAGTAAATAGCGTGATTTTTGCGGCCGCTATCGGACGACAGACAGACGCAACCCAAAATCCTTTTGAGTCTCATCAGAGGACCTCCACTGACGTTTCGGCGAAAATTGGAAGTCAATAGCTTGATTTTTGCGGTGGCTATCGCGGTACATACAAATTCCTCCCATAGGCCGTAATGATAAGAAAAACTTTGGCGTGTCCCTGTATACGAACTACAAATGGAATACATACCAAAACCTATACAGCTGATTTCTTGGGGCGCATGAACACGTGTACCAAATTACAAGCCAATAGCGTAATTTTTGTGGACGATGTCACGATGCATACAAATTCCTCCCATAGGCCCCTCCCCAGATACTTTCCTCCTCGTATACCCCGTGTGTATTCCTCCCCGTGTACCAAATTCCTCCCCAGATAAGAAAAAATTTGGCATGTCCCTGTGTACGAACTACAAATGGAATACATACCAAAAACTATACAGCTGATTTCGTGGGGCGCATGAACATGTGTACCGAATTTCAAGTCAATAGCGCTATTTTTGCGGCCGCTATCGCGCGACAGACAGTCAGACACACAGACACAGCCCAAAACCGTTTTGAGTTTCGACAGAGGGCCTCCACTGACGTTTCGGCAATATATATATATATATACAGTCATGGCCAAAAGTATTTGTACACTTATTTTTTTCCTAAATATTTTTTTTACAACTGGAAAAAAATAAATTCTGATTTTACTACTGGTCCTAAATTGTTTATATTCTCTAAGGCATACATATTTGCTATAGAATTATGGGCTTTAGTGTAACCGACGAGGGCATCAAAGTCCTAGGGCCATGGCCTGGATCTAGTCCTGACCTCAACCCGATTGAAAACATGTGGACAGTAATGAAATAAAAGGTTAGCCAGGCAAATCCGACCTCAGAGAAGAATCTGGCTGAAATTATGAAGAAGGTTTGGGTACAAGAGATAACTCAGGAGTATTGCGAAAAACTTGCAAAATCTATGCCCTCCCGGATTAAGGCCGTCCTACGAGCCAAGGGCCGACATACAAAGTATTAAATGACTGTAAACTGTTAATAAGTGACAGCTATTGACATTTATTTCAATTGTTGTTGAATAGTTTTGTTTTTTATCAAATAAATGATATAATAAAAGAGAAATGCGTAAAGTGTACAAATACTTTTGGCCATGACTGTAATTTCAATAATTTAGTACCATTGTAACACTCAGCACACAAAAGATACATGAAGATGCCAACATAAAATTAAAATTTATTTGAGATTTATTTCGATTAAGAATTGTTACGGTATTAATTTAATTTGAGTACCAAAGATTAGTAAAAACATGTTAAAGTACTTACGCAGAAGAGAAATGACACTAACGTAATACATAAGCCTAACGATTAGATCACCCTGTTAAAAGTCATGCTTGGAAGGCGGTGGTATGTGATTATGAGAGTTCTTCTAATTATCTGTATAAATATTTATGAGACTAGCACGTTTAATTATGAAGATATAATGGTTTCTTTAAAAAATGAAAAAAATCCACTTTTTTAATTATAACACGTACTGTATTAGACACAATGCATATCCATTTTTAGGAAACTTGGCGCACTACATTAGATAAAGCAAGCTGCAATGAGAATGCAAAAAAAAATTAAGTATTTTAAGAAGTATGAGGATTTTTACTAAACAATTTTTATTTACTCATGTAAAATCTTTAAAAAATTTCTACGTGCATAATTTTTTAGTCAAAAGTATTGAGCTATTTATATGAAAGCTCCAAACAAATATCGTGTAAATTCAAAATATTAAGAGAGATAGAATGAACAGAACATCCATTTCTCTCAAAATAAAACCAAACTATAAGTGGTTTCACTCACATTTTTACTTTCACTCAATCAATATCAAATGATAATGCAGTGTTTGTTGCTTGTATAAATTGTAATTATTATAATTATTGATAAAACCCCTATCATTTTCGTTTTTTTTTTTTTTCGGAGTAATTGAAATCTCTTCCTTCTATAACTCTAGAATTTTTACTTTCCGAACACTATAGTGAGGAAAGTATTGTAATCATGTCAAAAATCCGAATTCGAGATTTTGATGTTTCTATACGTTTTGAGGTAACCTGAGTCCGTTTTCACTATTTTTACGATGATGTATGTATGTGTGTGTGTATGTGTGTATGTGTGTATGTATGTGTGTATGTCTGTGAGTGAACACGCTAGCGTCTAAACGCTTTGTTCGATTAACCTGAAAGTTGGTACGTATATTGTAAGTCACCATAGTACGAACCCTATAGATTTTGGTGAAGCTAGCACTTATAGTTTTTTTACAGGGACACAAAGAAAAATTCTTTATCATTATGGCCTATGGGAGCAAAATCTTAAAAGTGCAATAGCATCTAAACGCCTTATTCAATTGAGCAAAAAATTTATACACATATTATAGGTCACAAATACTCAATCTGTATAGATTTTGGAGAATGTAGCACTTATAGTTTTTTTACAGGGACACAAAGAAAAATTCTTTATCATTATGCCTATGGGGCCAAATTTTTAAAAGTGTGATAGCGTCTAAACGCCTTATTAATCTGAGCAAAAAATTTGTACACATGTTACAGATCACAGTAGAACTAACTGTATAGATATTGGTGAATCTAGCACTTACAGTTTTTTTACAGGGACACAAAGAAAACTTCTTTATCATTATGGCCTATGGGACTAAATTTTTAAAAGTACGAAACGCCTTATTGAATTGAGCTGAAAATTTATATGAGTATTATAAATCACTGTTGCACTAACTGTAAGCATTTTGGTGAATCTAGCATTTATAGGTTTCTACAGGGACACAACGAAAAATTCTTTATCATTATGATCTATGGGCTCAAAGTTCAGTAGCGTTAAATAAAACATCGTGTAATAGATGGAGAAAAATACTCAAACACTCTATTATGGTTTTCTCTCTTTTGTTTGTTTAACAACTCCTCTTTCTTTACTTTATCTACAAAACTGTTAATTATTCAATGTTCGGAAAGTCGAGTGGAGTCACTCCAGATTTTTTTATTTACTTGATAGATTTTTGAGGTTTTCGTATAAGTAGTTCAATACTTTTGGCTATTATACAACGCAAATGAATTTTTTTAATTACTTGCGCATACTTAGTTAAAATTTATTTAGTAAAAATGCTCATATTTCGTAACATATTTAAAAATTTTGTATTCTGATTGCAGTATGCTCTGACTAATATGATGCGTCAAGTTTTCTAAAAATGTCTTTGTATTTTGTCTAATAGCCTATGTTTAATAATTATAATGGGCATTTTGTTGACATTTTTTTTAAAGAAACCATTATATCTCCATTAATATTTGTGGTTGCTTTATAAAGAATAAATAAATAAATAAATAAATAAAATAAAAAATACAGATAATTTAAAGAAACCACATATTCACATGCTACAGTTAAAATGCATTTCAAACATTACTTTTTACAGAGTGATCCAAAACATTTTGATTTTTAAATTTTTTACTGGTCCTCATTTTCTTCTCAGGACAAAAGTTTTACTGAAATATATGGCGTATAATGTGTTTTTTATATTCCCAAATTTCAAGATAATTCTTCAAAGTTTTTTTTTTTCTCCTCAGATATTTGACAAAACGTCTAAGTACGAATGTGTCCAAATGCTTATTGCTAGACAGTGAATAATAAAGTACGGATTAAATCATATAATTAAAAAGTTTTGTGCATGAAAATATAAAACTAATAGTTTTAAAGAAAAACGACAAAGTATTCAATTATAAGATACCAGAGTATGTCACGAGTAAGTAATCTGTATATATATATATAAATTGAGGTGTGTGTCCCTATATTTCACTTTGCAGCTAAAACTGCATATCGTAGACGAATAGTGTTTGTATGTAGCAATAGGTACAAGGCTCCCATCGTGCACTATGGTGGTTGCAAGTCGATACCTCTAAGGGTGTTGCAGATACAGGGGTTGAAAGATGTGAACTCTAAAAATGTGTGATTATCATTGGTCGGAAATGATCTGGATCGTTCTAGAAATTTCTGGAATGATCTAGAAAGTCTTAAAATTTGAGCCAACTAAGAATGTTCTAGAAAATTCTAAATTGATCTAGAACATTCTAGAATGATCAAGAAAGTTCTAGAATGATCTAGAACACTCTAAAATGATCAAAAAAGCTCTAAAGTATATACAAATGTTGTAGACGATCAAAAATATTTTTATTGATCGGAAATGATCTGGATCTTTCTAGAAATTTCTGGAATGATCTAGAAAGTCTTAAAATTTGAGCCAACCAAGAATGTTCTAGAAAATTCTAAATTGATCTAGAACATTCTAGAATGATTAAGAAAGCTCTGGAATGATCTAGAATATTCTAAAATGATCGAAAAAGCTCCAAAGTATATACTAATGTTTTAGACGATCAAAAATATTTTAGAAATTTCTGGAAATCTCTAAAATGTATGTCAATATTTTAATTGGTCGAAATTATTCTGGATCATTCTCGCTACTTTTCAAATTTTCTAATAAATTCAAAAGTTGAAATTTGTAGAACAATCCAGAAAATTTAGTATTTAGTGGGGATAATTTTCGCGACTATATAAGACGAAAAGTCAAGCCCGTGCTTTAGTCGATTTTTTACAAGAATTGCGTAACAAAAGAAAACTTATAAGTAGTGTGATTGTAAATAACAGTGAGTAATAATTTTTACAGTGAAGAATTAAATCTTATTAAGTTTAGTGTTCTTTTTTAGTGCAGTGTGAAAAATATCACTAACGATGCCAAAACGTAAGAGCGTATTCTCGCGTTCTCGAATTGTATCGAAGAGGCAAAAGATGTCGCGAAGAAATGAAACCACGGAAGAAAGAGAACAGCGTCTATCATTACTTCGGGAAAATTATTATCTCAGGCGAAATAACCAGACTGAAGAGCAGTTTAATGATTCTAGAGAGACAGATAAAATCAGAAAAAGATTACAAAGAAAAAGAGAAACAAATGAACAGACAGATGCTAGAAGAATACAAAATACAATAAAAATGCGTAACCTTCGACTAAATGATCAAATGGAAGCTCAAGCGTCAGGAACAACCGTAAATGCTATTCGTGAAAAACGTCGGGGAGGATATAGTCTTAAATATGAAGCGTTTTATTATAATCCCACTAGAAATTATAATCAACATCCAAGTGTAGTAATCGGTAAAATGAATGTAGTTTGTAAATTTTGTAAAGCTAAAAAATTCAAAGGAGAAACACCGAGTACATGCTGTTCGAATGGTAAAATTAAATTACCAGACTTGAAATCTCTGCCACCGGAATTCCTAGAATTTATGAAAGGAGAAACACATAATTCTAAAGAATTTTTAAAAAATATTAGGCGTTACAATGCATGCTTTCAAATGACTTCATTTGGAGCAACTGCAGTAATCGAAGAACCAGGATTCAATCCAGTGATTAAAATACAGGGACAAGTATATCATAAAATTGGATCATTATTGTCTTTCCCAAATGATACTCCGAAATTTTTACAAGTTTATTTTGTAGGAAATGAAGAACACGAACTGGACCAAAGGCTTTCAACTTTTACAGGATTACATCGAGATATAATTCTTTATTTACAGCGCTTTCTTCATAAAAATAATGAATTAATAAAGATATTTAAAACAGCAATGGAAAAAATGGTTTCAGATAGTTATAAAATAATCATTCGAGCAGATAAAAGGCCAATTGGTGAGCACGAAAGAGGATTTAATGCACCTCAAGTAAATGAAATAGCTGTAGTCATTGTGGACAGTGAAAGTAGCTATAGAGACATTGTGGTACAACGAAGAAGTAATAAGTTGGAACGTATCGCTGAAACTCATCACATGTATGACGCCTTGCAGTATCCATTAATATTCTGTCACGGTGAAGATGGTTACCATTTTAATATTTATCATATTAATCCAGAAACAAATAGACCAACAAACAAAAAAGTTTCTTCTAAGGAATTTTATGCATATCGGATAATGGAGAGAGAAAATAAATACAATCATATACTCAACTGTCGGCAGTTGTTTTTACAGTTTATTGTTGATATGCAAGCAAAAATTGAAGCAGAGAGACTGTTATTTATCCGCCAAAATCAAAATAAATTACGATCGGATGAATATATTCATTTACGGGATGCAGTAGCCAATGATGGAGATATAGAAAATTTGGGACGATTAGTAATTTTGCCCTCTACGTTCACTGGTAGCCCTAGGCATATGCTTGAATATGCACAAGACGCAATGACGTATGTAAGGAAATATGGTCGTCCTGATTTATTTATAACGTTTACGTGTAATTCTTCATGGAAAGAAATTCAAGATGAATTACAGTATGGACAAAAGCCACATGACAGACATGATATAATTGCGCGCGTGTTTAAACAGAAACAAGTAAAATTTATTAATACTATTGTGAAGAGTTCTATTTTTGGAAATGTTATCAGTTGGATGTTCTCCATTGAGTGGCAAAAAAGAGGATTGCCACACTCACACAATTTAATTTGGCTGAAAGAAAAAATTCACTCAAATCAGATCGATGACGTTATCAAAGCAGAATTTCCAAATCCGGATGAAGATCCTGTTCAGTATAGAATAATCGTGAAAGACATGATACATGGGCCTTGCGGAACGCTTAATGTGCAATCACCCTGTATGAAAGATAATAAATGTTCAAAACGATATCCAAGATCATTTTTGAGTGAGACGCAAACAGGAGATGATGCATACCCGAAATATCGACGTCGACCACCGAGTGAAGGAGGATTTACAGCAAAAATAAGAGTACGAGGCGAAGAAATTGAAATTGATAATCGATGGGTTGTCCCTTATAATCCTTTATTATCAAAAATGTTTGATGCTCATATTAATGTAGAATATTGCAGTTCTGTCAAGTCAATTAAGTATGTGTGTAAATATATTAACAAAGGAAGCGATATGGCTGTTTTTGGAATTACTGATGAAAATCGAAACGATGAAATTTTAAGATATCAAATGGGACGGTATATAAATAGTAACGAAGCAGTTTGGCGTATATTAGGGTTTTCGATTCATGACAGAGATCCAGCTGTTTTTCACTTAGCAGTTCACCTTGAAAATGGACAACGAGTATATTTTACTAATCAAACAGCACAAAAAGTTGCAAACCAACCTGTTAATACAACCTTGACGGCATTTTTCGAATTGTGTCTCAATGATCCCTTTGCTAAGACTCTTTTTTATGGAGATATTCCCAGTTATTACACGTGGGACTCATCACGAAGAGTATTTAATCGACGAAAGAGAGGAGTTCCGGTTGAAGGATTTGAGGGTGTATTTAAAGATAATGCTATCGGTCGAGTATATACGGTACACCCAAAAAATGCTGAGTGCTTTTATTTACGTTTACTACTCCATGAAGTACGTGGACCAACTTCCTTTGAAGATCTTCGAACGGTAGATGGTTACATTTGCGAGACATATCGTGAAGCCTGTCAGCGTCGTGGCTTATTAGAAAATGACAATCAATGGGAACAGGCAATGACAGAGGCTGCAGAAACAGCAACAGCAAATCAATTACGTGAACTCTTTGCTATAATTATAACAACATGTAATCCTTCAAATCCGAATAGACTATGGATGAAATATCGTGATAGTATGAGTGATGATATTCTAGCAAGAGTGCGTAGAGACAATCAAGATATGAATATTGGTTTCAACGATAATATTTATAATGAAGCTTTAATAATTTTAGAAGATCGATGTTTCGCAATGTGCAATCAAAATTTAGTTGCTCTTGGGGTGCAATCTCCTGAAAGAGGCGGATCAAGCGTGTTTAATTCAGAATTAACAAAAGAACTTAATTATAATGTAGAAGAATTGCAACGTTATATCAATGAAAATAAACCAAAATTAACACAAACTCAACGAATAGTATACAACACAATAATAAGTCGTATTGACACAAGTACAGGAGGGATTATCTTTTTAGATGCACCAGGAGGTACAGGCAAAACTTTCCTTATCAATTTAATCCTAGCTACAATCCGAGTAAAAAATGAAATCGCATTAGCATTGGCATCTTCTGGAATCGCCGCGACATCAATGGAAGGTGGAAAAACAGCCCATTCTGCATTTAATTTGCCATTAAATGTAGCTGATCAAGAATTCCCAGTCTGTAATGTCACAAAATCTTCTGTACGTGGCCAAATTTTAATACGGTGCAAAATTATAATATGGGATGAGTGCACAATTGCTCATCGAAAATCACTTGAAGCACTGGATAGAACACTACAAGATCTTCGGAAGAATACAAAACTAATGGGCGGAGTTTTATTGCTACTATCTGGAGATTTCCGACAAACATTACCAGTTATACCAAAATCAACACCAGCTGACGAAATAAATGCGTGTTTAAAACGATCAATTTTTTGGAATAATGTTGAAAAGTTATCACTAACCGAAAATATGCGAGCACTAATAACTGGAGATCCAAAAGCACAAGAGTTTGCCGACAATCTTCTGAAAATTGGAAATGGCACCTACCCACTAGATCTACAGTCTGGTAAAATAATTTTATCAGAAGAGTTGTGTCATGTAGTAGATACCGAAGAACAACTTATAGAAAAAATTTATCCATCAATAGAACAAAATTACTTGAATAAAACATGGTTGTATGAACGAGCAATTTTGGCTACAAAAAATAGTGTAGTAAAACAAATAAATGAAAGAGTACAGGATATGATACCGGGAGAGGAAAAAATCTATAAATCAATAGATTCAATGATGAATCAAGATGAAAATTTGAACTTTCCGATAGAGTTCTTAAATTCATTAGAGCCACCTGGTATGCCTTCTCATGAATTGAAGCTAAAAGTTGGATCACCAGTCATATTAATGCGAAATCTTAATGCGCCAAAATTATGCAATGGTACAAGATTATGTGTAAAACAAATTTTGAACAACATCATTGAGGCAGAAATTCTAACTGGCAAAGAAAAAGGAAACTTGGTTTTTATACCAAGAATTCCATTAATTGCGAATGACTTACCATTTTGTTTTAAAAGATTACAATTTCCACTAAGATTAGCTTATAGTATAACTATCAATAAGGCCCAAGGTCAGACGTTCCAATTTTGTGGGGTTAATTTAAAAGAATCCTGTTTTTTACATGGCCAACTCTATGTAGCTTTTTCACGCGTGGGACAGAAAGATAATTTATTTGTTTATGCACCAGAACACAAAACAGTAAACGTAGTGTATAAGAATGTATTTCAGTAGAAATGTTTAGTATATAAATTGATTTAAGATAATTTAAGATATTAATGTATACTTAGTCATAAGATATTTATGTATAATTTATGTATAAACAAAAAAAAATCAATAAATTAATCAATTAAAAAAAATGTGTCTTTTATATAACAAATTGTCAAGAAAGTATTGATGGATTATTAATAACAAATAACTGTGCTATTAAAAATGACCCAGCGAAGCGGGTATTCACAGCTAGTGTGAATATAAATAAACGGGGTACATGTTTCTATAAACTTACTTTTGATATTCAGTGGCCAATAAATACTAAAATTATTTATGTAATTAAAGAAAACTTTTTATTATTTATTTCTTTTCATAATTTAATCACTTATGTTAAAATTTTTTTAACAATATTGACTTATCTCCTTGCACATTTGCCTTAAAAACGTATAAAAAAGGGCCTTTTTTATGTTATTTATATGTGCTAGCTGTGTGAAAGTTTTAAGAAATAATAATGCAGCCTATAGCACATAATGTCATTATGTGCTTCCCATTAAAAATACCTTTCATGACATATTTTTACTAACGCTAGTGGAAGGAGGCAACCGAAAGAAAATTGCTGAGCATTTATTAAAATGATAGCTTTAAAGTTTATAATGTGTGTGAAATTAATGGTGCATGTTTATTAAACGAAGAGAGGAGCAAAAGGTAATATTGATATCATTTGTTTTTAGTGTGAGGAAAAATGCGTTTTTCCAGGGCGAGATTTTGTTTTACGTCACTCATGTTCTACTTCTTTCAGTATTTATTTATTTATTTTTTCAATATAGAAACTTGCGTAATTCATACTATCAATGTTGTGTGTTTCTAATATGTTTATTGTTATTTTAGTTCTTATTTTAAGAAAAGTGTAAAATATACCTAATATAAACACAAAATGTAAGTTATTGTCGATATTTTTATATCTAAATATTTAACATTTTGTGTAGGGAAGTATTTTACTATTTCTATACGTATTACGAAAAAGCAACAGTTCATTTTAAAATACATCTTTATATAAAGAGTGGTAAAACTATACTACAAAATTTATTTTTTTTTTCATTTTTAACTAAATGCCATATTAAATATTTATGATACTTTAAGTTAGGTAATACTTTTCATAAAAAAATAATAAAATAAAATAAATAAATAACTGGAAATCTCCGTAATTACTTTTTTTATAGAATTTAAGATAAAATAATTTAAATTTTCAGTTGATATAAACTTAAATAAATATTATAAATATCATTTAAAAATTTCAGTACTAGCTAATTATTACTTAAGAAAAAATAACATAACGTTTAAACAATTATCTTAATAAAATATTATGAATAAAAGGTTATGTTAAATGTGAGAAAAGTTACTTATTTTCCCTTTTATTATAATGTAACCTGCATTCATGTAATTAAATAATGAATAAATTTTAATCAACTTCATAAAATTCTTAGTTAACGTTGTTTTGTCGTAAAGTTTTCTGTCCTTTATTTAAGTTTCTGTAATAAATTTCAATTAAAACCTCTTCTGTTTCTAAAATAGAAAAAAAGTACTTTTTGAAAAAATTAATGTCTGCAAAAAAAAAAAAAAAAAAAAAAAAAAAAAAAAAAAAAAACTGAAAATACGCTATCGTTTTATTTAGTTTTTACTAATTCCTTTTGTCTTACTTATATCTATATCTATATATTTGTTTATTCGAGCATAAAAATATTGAAATGGTATTTTTTCACACCAAGAAAAATATTTCTGTTCATTATTAAATATATATGTTTTCTGCTATTTATGCATTATCTAATTTTATATAGAAAGATGCACCATAAAGTTTTCAGGCAGTTTTCATTATAAAATTCTTAAAATATTAAATTATTTTGATTAAATTAATACTTGTGCAACGATTAAAACTTTTTAATTGGTACCAAACGTGACAACTATACATGAAAATTTATACATATTTGTAAATTTTTCCTATTTGCGTTTACTTTGAAAATGTGAAAAGTCGCTAAATTTAAAAAACTGTTTTATATTTTAATCATCTACTTACGTTTTATTTGTACATTGATAAAGCTTTATAACTGATGAGTTTATGGACAGTGTTTATGAGTATATATATATATTAAATTGACGTTTTGCAAATAACAAAAATAATTTTATATAAACATAATTATAAATAATACGTTATGATTAAAGACATATCAAGTTAAAACGCTCAGTAAAATTCCATAATAATGGAAATGAAAGTAAATGAAAATATAAGTATTTAAATTAAAATTTTTCTTTACATTTTATCTCAGCATAATATATGTATGCCTGCATATAAGAAATACGTTTCTCACAGTGGCGTCTCACAAATGACATTTTGGGTTTGCTCCACTCAGGTTGTAGATATTTATTCACCTTATTAGTTAATTCGCTTAATTCAAGAAACACACACACACACACACACACACATATATATGCATGTGTGTGTATGTATGCATATACATAAACTTAATATGCACGGTAATCTGTTAAAAAAAAAAAAAAGTTTCGGGGAAATTTGCGACAAACAGTTGTACAATATTTAGCAGTATTATGTCTCGAAAATTATACTAATGTCCCTGAATCCATGAGCCAGACTTTAAGTGGAGATTATGGCACACCAGAAAGATATAGAATTGCATAGGGAACTACGAAAGCAAATGTCATTTTAATCTTTTCGTTATTTTTTAATGGGTGTAAGAGTGGTTTTAAATATTGAATTTTTAGCATAATTTTTTTTCGTGTAAAGGATTGCATAAAAAGATATACATTATACATAGTAATAACGCTGTTTTCAGTCGATGTGTTTACAGCACTTGTAGAATTACTGCGAATATCGTACACATTTAAACAATTACTGTAATATTATATAACTAAAGAACATTAATATTTTTTTCGTTTTACCAACATCTCTTGTTTTCCCGCCTACATTTCTTTTTCCAGCTCTATACTGCTCTTCTTTATACGTGTTTCAACTACCCTTAAAATCAATTCCGAGATACCCTGTATACTGCAATATTTATACCTGGAACTTGTCATAAGTATTTATAAATAACAAGAAGAGAATGTGTACAGTATCAGATTGATTCATAATTATACACTTCGTTATTTTTTATCCCATGTTTTGCAAAACAAATTTATATTTAATTTAGATCTTGTAACCATTGAGTTCTTAAATACGAATTGAAAGGTATTCTACCATATAAAATATCATCTAGTAAATAATTTCCTGAGAAGTGAACATGTGTTTCACTTTTAAACTATCTCTCTGCTGTGGTAACAGAATAATTTTTGAATTATATTTTTTTTAATAAATGATCGTTTAAACGTAGAAGGAATTTTTATAAAACACCAGATGGTGATAATGGATTTAAAATAAAATAGTTTAGAAAATATTTTAAAGGTAACACATTTATATTTTATCGGAAAAATAAACATATTCCTGTATACTACTTTCACAAAGTTGCTTTTAAGTACGAATAATCGGCATAAGTATTATCTTTCTGAAAATAAAACTAGGCATTTAACTAAAAAATAATAATTATAAAGATAGTATGCCAATTCATATATATATTAATATATATAATGATCCTCATCTGTCATGAACGAATCCGGTTAGTACCGCTTCAAAACAGAAACTTTTGGCAGCCATTTTTTTTTTTTCGTTTGTTCAACTCACTGAGCTAGTTCAACTTACGGAAACATACATATAATATGTTTTGTATCGCACGTATTCTCATTTATTTTCACTAAAACCTTGAAAAACTATTCAATTGTAATGTTTAAAGATCTAAACTAAATATAATGGATCACTGGCTATTATAAACATGAATCTATAAATAGAATTATGTAACTTCATGATTGTAAGCAACGGAATACCAAATAAAAACAAACGAAAACTGTTGCCATTCAGAAAATACAAATTCCAAATGAATTCCGAATGAACGACACTTTGACTGTTTCTACGAAAAAAAAAAATGCTTAAAGTATTTCTAAAACATATTAAAGCCTTAAAACTCTTAAAATATTTGTAAAAGCATATTAAAGTCTTTAAATATTTTTATCAATCTTCATTGTTTGTTTACATTGAAAGGTATGATTGGCGTCGAGTTCAGTACGTAAATGACGCCAGTTGATTTCAGTTTTGAAATTAGTGTAAATTTATAGTTGGGATAGAATGTTTGGTTGGGCAAGTAAAGGTCACCAGTTGAAATGAGTATTGAAAGTAGAGTAGTCTAAGGTGATAATGTCGAGTCAAGATAAAATGTTCGGTTGAGAATGAGAAAGTCCCTAGCTGGATCCCGGATATTTTGGCGATGTTGCGGGTGAGATAGCTGGTTGGAAGTATCGAGTAGAGTTGAATTTGGGTTAGCATGGAGTGTCTGTAATTATTGGATAGTTAATTAGAAAATACGCAAGCAAAGTGATGACGTCACTGGCCGTCAGTGGATGCAAAAAAAAAAGATTTCCTATGTTAATCGCCATTGGATTTTTTGTAAAAAATTATTAAAAATTGAGGCAAATTATTTCTCGACTTTAATACCCACATTTCGGTATAGATATGTATTAGTTATCGTCTGCATGCGTTAGATTAAGTTGTTTTTGCTGTAAAATTGATAAAATTTAAATTTTAAATTTCAAAATTCTAGAAAAAAAAATGGCAAACTTCCATATTCGATTCAAAACATAAACATTTCATTTCAAAGGATGATATTTACACAATAAATATCCAACTAATATACTAATTAAAAGGAAAATGATAAATATTCTACTATAATTTGAAGTCAAATTTAATTTCAAATGTCTAAATAAAGTGTCTGATATAAGATACTCATATGTTGCAGCGGAATAGATTTAATATATCTGTCATCCTTGGCGAAAAAAAAAAAAATATCGCCAAATTATTTTGGCGAACATATTTAATTCCTTTCAAACATCATGGTTATTTTAACAACTTATATTAAGAGAGCGATGAATTATATGAAACAATATTTCGTACAATACATATTACGAAAATAAACATCTGTCATGTATATTTTCGGATTATGTTTTTAATCGCCAAATACAAAAAACGCCAAAGATGACACAGTTTTGAAACTTAAAATTTTGTCAATTTGACAGCAAAATAACTCAATCTAACACATGGATACGAAAGCATATCTATACCCAAATACAGGTATTAAAATCGGGAAATAATTTTTCTCGATTTTTAATAATTTTTTACAAAACATCCAATGGACGATTAACATAGGGAATCTTTTTCTTGCATCCACGGAAGGTCAGTGACGTCACACTTCGCTTTCGTTTTGAAAATAGGATCTTCGATAGTCTTAAAAAAAAGTATTTTGGTAAAATGAAGTGAATAGTTTTTTACTTTCTCTTACCCATAGGGTCGAGAAGGTATTGTTTTAGGGTCAAATTTTCAAACGTGGGTTTTTGTTATACTTACATGTTCTGAGGTCCCCTGAATACAAAAATCATGTTTTTAGCGAATGGTCTCTGTGTGTGTGTGTATGTCTGTCTGTGATCAGCATATCTCAAGAACAAATAGTAGCAGAAATTCCAAACTCGGTATTCTAAATGTGTATCATATAGGGATGCTACAGTAAGATTTCGTTGAGATGAAGCAAATGGTTCGTGTACAGGGACATTCAAAAGTATTTAAATACATTACGTCTATGGGAGAAATTGCAGGTAAGTAGAATTTAGCATCTATAGACTGCGCTAGACCAAATAAAACTAATATATATTTTTTGTAATATAGTCAACTGGGAAATTTTTTTTTGTGTATGTAGGAGCCTCACCGCCCCCCCTCGAGGGAAGTAAATTTTCATGATGGGTATCTTTCAAAAGAGCTCGACAATACGTTTAAAACGAATGGTTGAACCATCGATCTGCGATAATTTAAAATAAAGTTATTGATTCTTTTAAATTTTAACAAAAAAATTTTAGCATTTTTTTTTTTTTTTTTTTTTGGATATTATGTCCTATACTACTTCTCTAATATGGAAATCGTCTGTATTATCATACAAGATAAGTTTTTTAAATAATAATTTTAATAAATAATTTTTTAAAAACAGAATTATTTTTTAATAACCGAATTAAATTCTGTATAAATGTAGGTGCATTAATGAAACGAGGGGTTGAGGAGGGCCAGAACTAATTATCATATAAAACTCTTCCGAAGCCTAATTTGAATTGTTCAACATAGGTTTACATAACAGTACTCAGATTATTCTTATTATGATTACTTTAAATAGAGCACTTAACGGAACACTGGGATGTGTTGTTGCTGTTGTGGTTGTCTGGCCTATATTTTTTGTCAGCGAGCAATTTTTTTATTGTCATTCATATTTATTGATCGGGTAGAATTTTTTTAATTTCAAAACGAAAATTATAAAATATCGAAACACATTTGATTTATAAACAAAAATTGAAACTACATTTAAATGATCACGTGGCAATCTTCATGTTCTAAACATTGTTTTCAAGATTTATTGTTCACATTCCGTCATTTTTGACGGGGTTATATACTAGTATATATATATTATGCGTAATTCGTTTGCAAAATTGTAATACAGACAAGTCATAATACAGAAATATATATATATATATATATATATACATACTAATAGAAAATAGATAAATAGATATAGATAGATAGATAGGTTGAATAGAATAGGTTGATAGAAAAATAGGTTGATAATTATAGATGGATATATTTCACATTTAAACCAATTTTAAGAACATAAATAAATAGAGGTTTAAAATAATATCGCAGAATAGAAAGCATTATGTGACTTTAGATTGATTAATATTTCGTGTATTATTGACACAAATCATTACAACAGAAAAAGTTCTCGGTGCGATGGTTAAGGCCGAATTTCCGCACGATAAACGTACGCTTAGGTTCTACATTTTTTTCATCATTATTATTATTCAATTTCACTTAACTTGTATGCATATTGATTTTGAAGAAACCCATAAAAACATCGCAAGATGAGGCCGACAAGCGTAAATACTGTTTGAGTCTGGAACTGCGCAGTTTTAACAATTTGAGTAAGTACATTAAAACAGCTGTGCAACAAAGGATATAAGAATTAAAATTAAGCAAATAAAAAAATTAAACAACGCAAATTTGCATTCATCTACATTTAATGCAACAATTACATTTAAGTTTTAAGCTATAAATTGCAATGCCTTTTCTTTTCCTTTTTTTTTTTTTTCTATTTGTATTCAAGTAAACGTAATTATAAAAAGAAAAAATAAATGAAAATGAAAATGAAAATGTCTTTTTCTAAAGGTTATTGCAAATTTTTCTCAATTTATTAGTTTCAGTATCAAATATTCACACCT
This sequence comes from Salticus scenicus, assembly GCA_963930645.1. Taxonomy (NCBI): domain Eukaryota; kingdom Metazoa; phylum Arthropoda; class Arachnida; order Araneae; family Salticidae; genus Salticus; species Salticus scenicus. The sequence goes on along the minus strand of OZ005649.1, from coordinate 115,432,548 downwards.
TATATATGTATTCAAAAAATAATAAATTGTGTTTGGAATTCATCAGTTCTACTCATTCACTTAAATTAGTTTATAAAAATATTAACAAGACAGTATATTTTGGTATCTGAATTACCATAATATATATATATATATATATATTCCGTCCGTTAAAGTTCAGATGGACTATTTTAGTTAGATATATGTTATATCTACATGAAATAAACTTACATTATGACAATTTTCTATTATCAGAAAAGATAACATGTGATATTCGAGTAATTATGAAAATTTTCCTTTATAGAAATTTCATTTAACTTTATATATATGTATATATATATATATATATATATATATATATATATATATATATATATACATATATACATTTGATTAATTACGATTTATTTAATAAGTGCCATTCTGTTTACAATAATCTCTGAATACGTTCTTTGTCATGTCTATCTGTCTTGTATAGTCGGAAAAAGTTTAAATTTAAATTTACATAAATGAATATATAAGATATGTGCGTATATTTTTTTTTTTCAAAAATCTTGATTTGATTAAAGATTAAATATGCAATAAAACTCTGCTACTGGAAAAATTATGATGTAATTAGTTATTTCATTTTAACAAATCAGGTGGGCTGGATGATAATTTTCCTGGGGAATATCAATGTATTATTCCTAAAGCTGTACAATATCAGTGACACTGACAAGTTGGGTGTTGTGTACAGTAATTTCTTATACAAATGTGGCAGAATTTATGAAATAAATTAGATTTCGTTACGCATATTTTATTGTACAGTTATAGAAAATGAAAGATTTATCTCTTGATATGGCAATGTTATTATATCCCAAAGAAAGCATATCTATTGTAATGTTTTATAACAATAAAATTGAAAAGCAATTAAATTTGTGTATGCTTTTTACTTTTTATCATGAATACTATGGGGATTTTTTGTAATTATTTACAACATAAAGTCTCTCTCTCTCTCTTTTTTTTTTTTTAAGAAGGTTTGAAGTACATATTTCTACTGAATGTTTTTATAAAGATATTATTTTAATGAATATTTATGTGTACTAATATTTCTTATTTAATTAAAATATCAAACCCAATTTCCGTTCAGGGAAAACTAAAAGATATTTTCTTATTTGTCAGAGATACAACATAATTAATATCTGACTTTCTTGTTTTATTTACATATTAGTGTATTATTCAATTTAAAGACATTATAGTGACATAAAAATACTGATATTCTCAAGACGTTCATCCTCAAAATTTGCTGAATCGCTGTTTTGTATTTTACAGGTGGTGAACAAGGAAAAACGGAAATGCTTTGCACTAGAACTGCTGTCGTATCGTCGTATGAATTCCAACTACGGCATAAAACCTCCTAAGCTGCACTAAAATTAAACTAAAAGAAATAGTACAATTTCATGAGTGGCGTATCAGAATAAATAATATAAAAAATCTTCAAATCTAGTGACTGGACTAAGGAGATGACTAAAAAATGGGAACTTTCATCTCCGCTGTTAGAAAAATATCACTTTTGGTAGAAAAATATCACCGTTGATAGAAAAGTATCTCATAAAACATATTTTTTAATCAGCTAAGTGGACATAAAATGATAGTGTCGCAAGCAAAGCGAAGTTTGGAGATCTGGCGTCAGTTTCTTAGGAGCCTTACCGATTATTGATTTTTTAAAAGAATCGTAACATAAAATAAAAAAAGACTATTTTTTTCATTCCAAATATTCAGAAAGAGTGCTAGAACATAGTCAGACACCAGAACCCATTCCCAAAGGAAGGATATACGAGCGCTAATGTACGTATGTACTGCTAATGATGAAGTGTTATTTTACGTGTGGGGAAATTCTGATTCCATTATCCAGAATTAAATTTCCCCGATGGTCGTAATATCACAACTCCTTTTCACTCTAAAGAACTGGACGGAAGTATGTCATTCTAAGCCAAAGATGTATACTTTCCTGCGGGATCTACAAGATAACGTGCGCCATCATAGTCAACTTATCATCCGTGATAAACACAAACAAAATTGTAATTATTAAAACCCGAATAAACTACTACGTAAGAAACGCCAAAGAAAGATATTACAAATGCATACAGCTGTTTCGGTAGCCTAAAGCGTACCGTCTTCAGTGCAAAAAGTCATTCTTTTTGCACTGAAGACTGTACGCTTTAGGCTACCGAAACAGCTGTATTCATTTGCAATATCTTTCTTTGACGTTTTTCACGTAGTAGTTTATTCGGGTTTTAATATTCCAACGCCAAGTCTCCTGTTATTATAAATTGTAATTAATTTTAAATAGACTAGCATCGCCCAGTGGTCGAAACTCGACCAATTTCAAACTGGGATTAAATTGCAACTTAACAGATCTACTTGTTGGCTGTTACGCACTCGAACTGAATCAGCAGATTTTACTTAATAGATATCTCTAAGTTTAGTACACTGTAGATGCAGAACCTTTCCTGAAAGGAGAAGAAATCACAGAGTGAAAGCGCCCCTTGTTGGGTGATATAGCCCAAAAGCTAATCAGCAATAACTCAAACTAAGGTCCAACCAAATATCAAATTCGGTTAAATTAAGGCCATTGATTCATGAAGTGCAGTGTTCGAACTCAAAACGAAAGACATTTTCAAAAAATGGATGAATTGAGTTCAGGAAATTTCAAAACGTGTAACTTCAACGAAAACCTGAAATCTAGAATTTTTATGAATCCCGTTCTTTCTTCTTACATATGCAGAAGATATAATATTAAATACACTTTTTAAAAAAATAAGTAGTCAATTTCAGTTAAATGAAATGCAAGGAAATCTCAAAACGTGTAAATTCATCGAAAACTGGAAATCAAAATTTTTGCCGAAACTTATACTTTATTCTTATATATGCCGAATATATAGTAATAAATCTATTTTTTAAGAAATAATTGGCCAATTTCAGTTAATTGAAATGCATTATGTTTTAGTTTAAAAATAGGTCTTCAAATTAGATCTGACGTAAATCACACACACACACACACACACATATTTTTAATGGCTTTCGCGGCTGCCCAGTAAAAAAATACTTACTAGAAATATTTATATCTCAGCGAAAAATATAAGTGTGAATTTCATGTGACAGATATAAAATTTCTGAATGGTTCATTGTTTTTTTTTTTTTTTTTTTTTTTTTTTTACATTTTTTGTAATATTTTGTTGAAACTCATTCTTGTTATAATCAAAAAACATGCAAAAAATATAGTAAATTTTGGAAAACAATCTATTTGTCTAAATATTCGTGTGATCGCCCCAACATAAAAAAAAATAAAAGAAAATAATTAATTAATAAAAAGAAAAAGAAAAATAATAATAGGTACAACAAAGTGTTAAATTTACAAGATTTTATAACTTTTTAGGATATAGAGTGACACAAAATATCTGTGTCATCAATTTGGTCTTTGTCCCCTAATTGCACTCGTGACTAAATCGATAATAAAAAAATGTGATTTTATATATTCTCTTTGTATGTCTGAATTTTAAATCCATTTTCCAGATTTTTTTTTTTTTTTCTTTTTATTTTTTAGAAAATTTTAAAAAATGTCAAGATAATAATAATAAAAAAAAATCTAATAATTTGATTGATCGATGTATTAGTGGTCACAAAAGAAATACTCTTCCATAGTAACGACGAAATTTACTATGTGCACATTCCAATATTCAATTTATCACCTAATTCGTATCATTTCAGTCTAAATGAATGTATTAATAAAGTTAATTACAGACATTTCATGTTTTTTTCACATTTCTCTTATATTAAGCTGATCACATGACACAATTTTCTTTTAGTGACCTTTGATGGTAAAGTTCTTCCGAAAAAAAAAAAAAATATCCCATTAAAAGGAAGATGGCAGGCCACTGCTTTTCTCACTAGAACATCCTAACAGTGATAATTTAATCAGAATCACCCAGTATATATATCACCTATATATATATATATGTGTGTGTAGGTAGATACTTTAATATATATATATATATATTTTTTTTTTTTTTTTAACTGTAAACTATTATAAAAGATGCTTATACTAGTTTTTACTTGATTTAAAGAATTACAAGGACAACGAATCATACTTAAAAAATAATACCAGAATAAATATCTGTAAACGTTCATTTTTAATGTTAATTTGAGGGAAAATAATTAGAATATGTATACAGTTTGAAAACAGAAACTTTTTTTTCTTTTTGTTCAAAGCTTTTTTACATTAAATATATATACACATAAATATTCTGTAACAGGAATGCTTTTTGGAAAATTGCTTTGCTACATATAATCATTTCTTTTTCTTTCCCACTCTTAAAACTACCGTTGGATTTAATATTAAGTAGAATATGCAACGTGTGTCGTATACAGTTATGTTATTTCGTGTTTTCCATGGAATATTAATGAAAAATAAAAGGAAGTGTGAACATTATACTGTTTAAGAATATTTCGGCTTATATATTTTTAATATTATGTATTTTTTCCCATATATTTAATTTTTATTTAAAGATATTTTTAAGGATTTCTTTTTTTTTCTTTCTATTTAATTTGATGAATCTATAAGGAATTACAGAAAAAAAGTATGTGAGAGAAATATAATTGGCCTAATTGATTAATTTTATATAAATAATACTTTAATTATTTTTTTATGCTTTTGTATTTAGGTTACAATTTAATTTATACAAAAAAAAAAAAAAAAAAAGTTGTTGAAAAAGCATTCAATTTGAGAATCAAGTATTCTCGATGCAATTTGAAAATACTAGTACAGAAATTGGCTTGTATACAGGATGATTATAATTATAGACATTACAGTTATTTCAAAACACTATAAAAAGAAAAAAAAAAGAACCACTGATCAGAATGACGTCAAATTTAAACAGAATATTATTGAAGAAGGGTTAAAGCTTATGGCATAAGGAAAAAAAAAGTTCTAAATTAAAAAAAGCCCCCCCCCCCCCCCCCCCAAAAAAAAAAAAAAAAAAAAAAAAAAAAAGTTCCATTGAAAGCGTCGGAATCTAAAAGGGTTCGACTACAAATGACAAATGAATGCCAAAAACTGCATAAAAAGCATCAATTAAATCGATTTTTAAATTTCGTTAGAGTGGCGCAAAATATGTTCAATATACTGTCCACCGTTTTCTTCAAGCTGAAACCGAGAAACAGCATGTTCCACAACTGATCAAAGTGTCTCCAGGTTCACGTTCAGAATGTGTTGCGCAATGCGTGCCTTCAGTTCAGTTAAGTTTGCAATCGGAGCATTGATCACATTATTTTTCAGATAGCCCCACAGTCAGAAGTCACGCGGATTAAGATCAGGTGCTCGAGACAGCCTAGCCGTTAGGAAACGATGGCTGATAAATATAGCATTTCCGAAATGCCGCTTCAGTGCCATGTGTAGAAGAGCGCCATCTTGAACAAAAATGATACTATCCACACATACACGCTGTTGAAGAGCTGGAATGACGTGGTTGGGCAAATGACACTCATAGACATTAACATTGACGGTACAAGTAACTGGAACGAAAGAACCCGTCTCCTCGAAAAAAATATGACCATATGAAAAATGGCGTCGTAAACCCAAACCAAAAGTGACATTTGTAGAATGAAGTGGTTCTGGTCGATTTGCGAGTGAATTTTCTATTGCCCATATTCGGCACTTTTGTGAATTGACCTATCCATTCAGATGGAAATGGATTTCGTCTGTCCACAAAATTTTCCACGGCCATTCATTGTCCACTTTCATGCGACCCATAAATTCTGAAGCAAAAGTCTCTTGCTTGCAAATTAATTCCTGCACATGGCTAATTTTGCATGGATAGCAATGCAAGGTGTTTCGTAGAATTTTATATACCGTGCTCACAGGCCTGCCCAATGTTTGGCCAATTCCCCGTGCACTGCACAGTTGCGCACCACAACTCGACACCTCCTGCACTGCTGTGTCCCCTTTTTCAACTAAAATCGAATCATTTTTTTCCTCCCTCTACAAGATTGCACATCAAAAGAACCTGTCTTTTAGAATTTTTGAATAATTTTCTCCAGATCCGTAGCAGTCATCAGATCATACCCTTGAATGTCATTTTTTATACCCTTGAATGTCTGTAACTTCTGCAAAGCTACATACATACATACACCCCGCCACCAACCAACCCGAAGGTTTATGGCCGGCAAGCCCAACAGTGGCAGGAAAATGAAAACCACCTCCACTAACATACAAAATCACAACCCAAGGAACGAGCCGGGAAACGAGCAATTATTAAAGACAAAAATAATACAAAAGCATGCGAAAGAAGCACATGAGCTCCCAAAGGAAACTTAACACTAAATTCAAATGAACTAAGCAAGAAAAGCATCACACAGGATGAAAAAAAAATGACACAGGATGTCACATAAACAATTAAAATTATAAATCAATAGTTACAAACTTCAATTACAACACACAGGATGCAAAGATAAAATGCTGTAAAAACATCACGCAGGATGTCAAAATAACCTTTAATTATTTTAATGCATTTATTTATTTATTTTTTTATTTATTTATTTTTTTTTTTTAACAAAGATTATTCTGTGTTTACCACTAAAGCAACATAAAATCAGTTTTATAAGAAACCCCCAAAACATAAAAACTTGAATAAATGATAACTTAATTCAAGTTTTTATGTTTTGGGTTTTCTTATAAAACTGATTTTATGTTGCTTTAGTGGTAAACACAGAATAATCTTTGTTAAAAAAAAAAAAAAAAAAAAAAAAAAAAATGCGTTAAAATAATTAAAGGTTATTTTGACATCCTGCGTGATGTTTTTACAGTATTTTATCTTTGCATCCTGTGTGTTGTAATTGAAGTTTGTAACTTTTGATTTATAATTTTACTGCAAAGCTACTGGTGCACAGTCATTGTTCTTCTGAAAAAGCTTTAGAAGCAGAGCGGTGTCCTTCATTGAGACAGACATGACGAATTTCTCAGACGCGAAATGAGAAAAAGCCATGTACCCTGCATTTTTATAAGAACTGAAATGGGTCGTGCACATGACTGGTATTTTTGTTTACATATTATGACGCTTGCAGCGCCATATATTGCTAAAATTTGGAACTTTTGTTTCTTAGGCCATATGCTTTTTCCCTTCTTCAATAATTTTCCGTTCAAATTTGACGTCATTCTAAGCCGTTGTTCATTTTTTACAGCATTTAGAAACTTAAACATTAATTATACTCAATCTGTACATATCTATATCTATATATATCTCTATATCTATATCTATATATATATATACATATATATATATATATATATATATATATATATATATATATATATAATTGATTTAAAAAAAATAATTGATAAATAATATTTTGAAATTAAAATATTCAAAAACTTGAATTTCATTTTAAAATGTGCTGTGTCAATATAGAAAGAAAGAATGTCTTAAAAAAAATTCTAGTTAACTGTAGATATAATATTACGTGATTTTGTGTATTGTTAACTTTATTTCGCGCAGTGCCCCAAACATGAAATAATCGAATAATTTAGATTGGGTATTCTTTATAAAATAATTAATCAAATTTTATCGAAGTTTAACGAAAGCAATAATTTTTATACAGATGTTACTTCATTTCTTTTAAAAAGTAAGATTTAGAAAAAAAAAAAAAAAAACTTTAAACATTAGAAGAGAAAACTGTTTGGGAAGTAGATTTAAAGATGCCATGATAGATAAGTGAATACACACAAATCTTTAAATGTTTTAAATCTTTTTCCTTCTTCTTTTGAGCAGAACTTTTTCTAAATATACAAAAAAATTGGATGAGATATTCTTTATAAAATTATTCATTGGCATATTAAAAAAATTGACGGCGTTCTTAGTTCACAAATAATTATTATAATTTTCAAACCCTAAAAATATCTTCATTTTTGTTTTCATTCAAAATTGTTTTATGTCTCGGGTATACAGATGTAGGTGAATTAAACAAAAGTAAATAATTTTGTTAATCATCACTTCCCGCACAGAAAAAAAAAGGAAAGAAAGTGACGGAGAGAAAAGCAAAAATGAGCTTTCTCATAAAAAAAATAAAAGAATTAAATAATGATAATTATTAATTTTGTATAAAATGTGTAAGGTCAGTGTGTAGTAGAATTCACGTTAGCATGGCGCTGCTGCTAAGTTTACAAGTTGCGAAGCGCGAGTGAATAAGGAGAAGTCGTAGAATTAAATGAAGTGAGTGGAATGGATGAATCTTGGATATAAATATGGATGTGTGTTAGAGGTTGAAAGTGTGTGAAGAGGAGAGTAGGAGAGTGGAGCAGAGTCGACGGAGAAAGAGTTGGGTTAAGTGAGCTTTTGTGCTAAGTTCTTAGTTTTGGTGAATGTCATAGTAGTTTTGAAAGGTGCTCATCGTTAATGCGAAGTTTTTTTAAACCAAGGGAATCCTGTCAGCGACGAAGCATTGTGGATAGGCAGAGAGCAATCGTCGGCAGTATCCGTATTGGTGAGATTAATTTATGTTTATTTAATGAATTGCTGAAGTTATCCCCTAAAGTTATTTGAGAGTTAAAACTGAGTTAGCCCAACACCCGCCTTGAAATTGATCATTAATAAACTTTATTAGTTTGTATTTAACTTTGTCTCGTGCTCTTATTCACTACTTAAGTTATATTAATTTAAGATTTAGGAATGGAGACCACAAATTCCTCACAAATGTAGCTCGTTTATATTACACAAATTGAGTAGGCTAACATTCTATAGAAAGAAAAGGATTTATTAAAAATTTATTAATATTACACTCTAGAAAATAAGCAAAAAATACATAAATAACAAATAAATAAAATCCTACCTATTTGGCGAATTTTCAATTCCACAGCCATTTTCTAATAAATTATTTTTTATATTATTTTTTATAAATTATTTTTTATTATACCATTTAAACGAGTGTATAAAAGATTGATACAAAGAACGAATGTGGAAGTAGTCGGGAAATCCAAAACTGCAAAACATAGGAAAATATAAGATGGATAATAAAAGAAAATTTGAAAGTAGACAAATGTAAACACTATATTAAATTTTAAAATAAATAAGTAGTATACGTATATGACAGCGTATGTATACACTTATATAAAAGACAGAAGCGAGTAAATTTTGTTGGACAATGATTAAATAGCTAGGACAATGATTAAATAGCTAGGGTTACACCGCATTGCAACGAGTTATCCAAATTTTGTCTAAAATATAAAACATGCAAATAATATGCAATGAAATATGTCCACAGAGATACTATCTTGTGATCTACATACTGACTAAACCAATGCTTTGCAAACACATTTCGAAGAACAAAATCAGACGTTGCATTAGGAAAAACGAAGTAATTGGTTAAATTGCAAATTCATTTGACATGTAGATTTCAGTGATACGACCATTTGGCAATTTTGGCAGGATTAGGCGAACCATGTCTGTACAAAAAATAAGAAGTTAATGCTTGACCAAGAACAAAGACAGAAAGACGTTAGAATTATCATCATATCGGTACTCAGAGTGCCTTTTGAATGCTTATGAACGATCAAATGTGCAATCGGGACATGGAAAGTGCTTTAGACATTTAAAGATTACTCAAAGGCTGGTGTCCGGAGACATTGTGGGACTTTTGCTCACTGTTAAACACTTGCCAGTGAATTTTCAGAGGTTCAGAACGTTATTGATCTGGGATGTCACGGACTAAAGATCATCTAATTTTTGCGATGATTTCCGCATGGATTTCAATTGAATAACCTATTATTAACAAACGTGTTTATTAACCTGTATAGTGATTATTTTATCAGAGATTGCTTTAATTTTATACTGGTTAATAAATAACTCTATTCATTAGGCTATTATACATATGTATTCGTAGTTCTTATTTTCTCTGTTTGATCCGACTTCCAGATCTATCCTCAACATAGGAAGTATAGGTTCCTATAAATAAACCTTTCTAACAGTCACTCAATTGCAACATACGGCAAGTAATCCCGGGAAAGGAAATTTGCCATCTCTACGAATTAATGCGCTGCTAAATAACAGCATGCATCAGAGAAATAAATTATAAGATTTCTTCTGTAGACATTAGGTTAATTTAAATTAATTTCAAATATATATATATATATATATATATATATATATATATATATATATATACATATAATACATACATTAAGAATTACCAATATATAATTATTTAATAAAAGTTTTTTTTTTTTTTTCTCAAGATAGTGGATATAAAGTATCATATTTTAACTGAAATACATGGATATTCAAGAATTTCGTTTTACTGTGAAAGAAATCTGTAAATGTACTCATATATTAAAGTTCTTACTGTAATTTTTGTTTCCCATCTTATACTATTAAGTGAGCAATATTTGTATATATATTTCACTGTTCTCGAAAACGGTAGCTCGGACAGTCACGAGATTTAACACAAAGGTGCCCCCCGAAGGATCATTGTGCACATCGAAGTCAGAATTTCGAATTTCTGTTTAGTTTTCTTTTAATTAATAAAAATATCAAAATAATTAGCTAATAATAGCAAAAAATTAGCCATTTAAATTTAATCCATAATTTAATTGTTGCCAAAAAAAAAAAAAAAAAAAAAAAAAACGAGTTTATTTTTTTTCCAACAGGAAAATAAATACATTTATCTAAACAGGAACAATACTACACACTACTGATTGCAGAGCTTCCAAATTTGGCATATAGGTACCTGGGACCCTGCACCTCATCGAGATTGTTTCGAATTTTGAATTTGAATTTTTTAAATTAATGTTTTTTTCGATTTTAAACATTGGCTTTTATGTTTCATTTTTCATGAATTTATTCTTCGATTGTAATCGTCTGCGTATCTTAGCAACGGCTATATCATGCAATTTATTTTTTATTTAATACATTTATTTGAGGGCGAATCTTTTTTCTCTTTTTAGTTTATTATATTTATTGAAAATAAAATGGTAATGCAGTAGAAAAAATTAAATATATTAAATTTAAAATTTAAAAATGTATTTATAACTGTTATGTTTATGTATAATTTTTGTAGTATAACAACAATTATTTTTTATTTGTTAATTTAATTTCTTTAAAAGTTTTTTTTCTTTCTAATTTATAGTATTTGTCAGGAAATAATGGTAGTATATAGTAGAAAGGATTAAACTGATTGGAATTTTTTTTCTTTTTTATGTATTTAATTCCTTCTAAAAGAAAATCTACTTTTTATTTTATTTCATTACATTGGTCGGAATCAAATTGTAATACAGTGTAAATAGCATGAGCAATAAAATACTTTGTTCAAAGACTAAAATGTTTAATAGACGCTGAGATACAGTTATCTTTAAAATCGTACTTCTTAAATAATTGCAGACCCACCTATCGTCAATAAATACCCATATTGAAATACATAGGAAAGAGATTTCTGCAGGCAGTGGGAACCTGCTCCCGATACAGTGCGGGCAGAGAAAGAGATGCCGTAGTCAGCGAGTACCCGATGCGAGGTCTAGAGCGATTCCAATGTAATTATTTTAGTTTTTTTTTTTTTTATAATGTGATGTGAAAAATAAATAATGATCCAATTCTTTTGGAGATTCATTTAAATATAGTGGCCAGCGAAGCGGGCGTAGCCTGCTAATATTGATAAAATGAAACATTTATTTAGACTTTTCTTCTAATGAAATTCGAGAAATTAATCTGAATGAAAAATAACAAATTTCCCTCATTTAATTTAGTTATGTTCCTTAAAAAGAAAATATTTGATTTAGTTCTGAATCGAATGAAGTACCTTCGGTATATTATCTCACAGAAAAAAGAAAATAAGAGAAATTTGTGTAAAATAATTGTCTGACAGAAAAAAAAATCTGGAGTGACTCCACTCGACTTTCCGAACATTGAGTAGCTAACAGTTTTGTAGATAAAATAAAGAAAGAGGAGTTGCTAAACAAACAAAAAAGAGAAAACCATAACAGAGTGTTTGAGTATTTTTCTCCATATATCACACGAGGTTTTATTTAACGCTACTGAACTTTGAGCCCTTAGATCATAAGGATAAAGAATTTTTCGTTGTGTCCCTGTAAAAATCTATAAATGCTAGATTCACCAAAATGCTTATAGTTAGTGCAACAGTGATTTATAATATTCATACAAATTTTCAGCTCAATTGAATAAGGCGTTTAGATGCTATCGCTGGTCTCATAGGCCATAAAGATAAAGAATTTTTCTTTGTCTCCCTGTAAAAAAACTGTAAGTGCTAGATTCACCAAAATCTATACAGATTGAGTATCTGTGACCTATAATATGTGTATAAAGTTTTTGCTCAATTGAATAAGGCGTTTAGATGCTATCGCACTTTTAAAAATTTGGCAAAGAATTTTTCTTTGTGTCCCTGTAAAAAAACTATAAGTGCTAGATTCTCCAAAATCTATACAGATTGAGTATCTGTGACCTATAATATGTGTATAAAGTTTTTGCTCAATTGAATAAGGCGTTTAGATGCTATCGCACTTTTAAGATTTTGGTCCCTTGGCCATAATGATAAAGAACTATGGTGACTTACAATATACGTACCAACTTTCAGCTTATTCGAACAAAGCGTTTAGACGCTATTGTGTTCACTCACAGACATACACACATACATACACACATACATACACACACACATACATACATCATCGTAAAAATAGTGAAAACGGACTCGTTGGACCTCGAAACGTATAGAAACCTCAAAATCTCGAATTCGGATTTTTGACATGATTACAATACTTTCCTCACTATAGTGTTCGGAAAGTAAAAAAAAAAAAAATATATATATATATATATAGAAAAATGGTTTTTAAAAACGACACAAATTTTTGTCTATCTGTTTAACATTTTATCATTGTTGTCATTTCGTAAATATGTGTATTATTTATAAGTAAATAAATCAATTTATAGAAGCTTAACTTGATGCACTACTACAGAATACATTTTTAGTAAAAAAAATTATATATATGAATTACTTTGAAACCTTTTAAAAAAGTAAAATATATGAATTGTAAAATTCGTTACTGTATCTGAAAGAGTTTCTTTAACTCAATTTAATAAATACATAAATTCTAAATTTTAAACCTTTCATATCTCGATGTTGTAGTGACACTGTGAGATACAACTATGAATAACACTTTGTAGCACCTTCATAAAAATATTTATAACTTTAAACGCATGATGTCTATCTATGACACTTATATGAAACGGTACCTGTGACATATCCATGTCCATAAATTTCAAATATATTTAAAAGGAAAAGGAAAGAAATAATAAAAAAAAACGAAACAGTTATGTACTATATGCAAAGTATCTCAAAGTATTTTGAAAAATATATATGTTAAAGTTTAATATAACAGAATGTCAGAAATATATTTTTCACAAAGTTGAGATAAAATTTAGACCAGAGACATTTGTTAAAAATGAAGCAATATTGCATAGGATGATTTGTTCAAAATATAGTGTAGTATTTTGTACTATTTCTTTTAAAATCATGTTTCTTTTGAAATCATGTTTAGATTTTAATTCATGAGTTTCACAAATGATATTATCTTATGCCATAGAGGACATAATAAATTAAGATTCGAATATTAAATTCCCCATCACAGTTTTCTCTACACACTTACAGTTATAATTATCTTAACCCTCCAGTACACGGGTTGGGTCTGTGAGACCCAGTTTATTTACTAGAATGCAATGTAAGAGAAACAATTTGTACATTCTCTGAAAAGATATATATATATATATATATATGTATATATATATAAGAAACGTAAAATTTATACTTCGTATTTTTTATTGTGTGATTTTATTTTGTGGGTGTTATACTGTAACCATTCAAATATTGAAAGAAATTTGTGTATTTTTCTCACTCGTGCACTGGCGGGTTAAAATAATTTTTAACTGAAACTAGTAAAACTATTTAGAAAAAAATATAGAAATTTGCAGTAAGAATTAACTTTTACTCCAGTAAAAGTTAATTTTCTTGGAGATATATAAATATAAGTTCGTATTATAATCGCAAACACATAACTGTAAATTTTTATCAAAATCACTCAAGCATTTCCCTAAAAAAAAACTGTTATATTTTGTTACATTTTCTGCTATATTTCGTTTCAAACAAAGCATGGGTTGCCAGCAGCTACTATTTTTCATAAAGAAGAAGGTAAGTCAGCTAGATTTTTCTTGTCAAGGAAATTATATTCCTATTTTTTATTCAAAAATTGTTCAAGTGATTTCCAAGGAAACTGAGTTTCTGCTGCAGATTTCCAGCATAGAGTGCGAGTTACTAGTGATCGTCAATTATCTTGAAGATTTGGGGCATTTAAGATCAATAGTTCATTTATTGAAGACATTAACTGTAAATTTTTATCGAAGTTATAGAATATTTTCAAGAAACAATGCTTCTGCTATTTTTTACGGCACAAACCGCGGGTTACCGGTGAAAAATATCTGTGCTGGACAGCAGAACTATTGGGACTTAGTTGGAAACTCAAAAATCTTGTAAATCTAAATTTCTGTTAACATTATTCGAGATGTTTTAACGAAAACCATTTCTCTAACATATTTTTCCACGGGTGGCATGAGGGTTAAATGTGGACGCTAATTCTCGAGAAGATAAGTCAGATGGATTCTTAATCTTAAAAATATAACGTCATTTCTTTAGCAAAACTGTGAAACACATTTCCTAGAAAACCAATTTTTTTTTGCCATAGATATCAACTGGCGGTGTTTGGGTTAAGAGGAACGCCAATTTCCTTAAAGATAATTCAGGTAGATCTGCCATCTGAAAAAAAAAAAAAAAAAAAAAAAAAAAAAAAAGCCTTAACACAACGATTTTTTTTTTTTTTTTTTTTTTTTTTTTTTTTAATCGATAGATGAATTTCCATGTGTACCCAATTTTTGACATTCGTTACAAACTGCGATATTAGGGATATAAGTGAACGCTAATTTTCACGAAGATTAAGATCCGTCACATGCATCTGATATCTTAAAAACCCTTATACATAAATTCTTGCCAAAGTCGTTAGACTCATTCCTCAGAGAACCAAGTTTTTGTAATATGTTGAAACTGGCAGAGTAAGGGTTAACTACTAAGGCTAAAGTTTCCTGTAGATGAAAATAAATCAAAGAGTTTATCATCTTATAATCCTCAATTCAAAGTTTTTATGAAAAGCGTTATATACAGTCGGTATCAAAAGTGTCCGAACGCTAGCAAAAATTCCTATGTAAAAAAATTTACACTTCATACGGTTTTGTTAAATAAATCCTTATCGAATCATGTTCTTACACTGACTAAGAACAGGATTCGACAAGGATTTATTTAACAAAACCGTATGAAGTGTACCTTTTTTACATAGGAATTTTTGCTTGCGTTTGGACACTTTTGTTACCGACTGTACATATATGAGACACTGAGGTGTCTGTCTTATTTTGTCACGGGCTGAATGACGGTTAACTGTGAACGCTTTTTTTTTTTTTTTTTTTTTTTTTTTTTTTTTTTTTTTTTTTTTTAAGATTAGGATAAGTCAAATGGATTTGTCCTCTCTTAAATCTCTCTTTTTATCGAAATTGTTAGATTCATTTCCGTTTAAATAAAACTCTTGCGTTATTTTACAACCACTGGAGTAAGGAATAACTGTGAAGGATAAATTCTTGAAGATTAGGATAAATCCTACTAGATTTTCAACTCATTAATCCTCAACCTAAAGTCTTTATCAAAAGCGTTAGATCTATTTCTAATAAAATCAAGTTTATGTTTTATTTTGTCATGGGCTGATGACGGTTAACATTAAACGCTAATTTTCTTAGATGAGGATAAGTCAAGTGTGCATGTGCTCTCATAAATGTTTTACATGTAAGTTTTTATCGAAATTGTTAGATCCATTTTCATGTAAATAAAAATTTTGCCATATTTTCTAACCAGCGGTATAAGGAATTAGTACAAAAACCCCTTAACAGCTTAAAAGTTTCTGACGCCGCTACTTTATGGCTATAAGAATTTGTAATATGAGTCTTAAAAATAATGATATCAAATTTGAGGTGACGCTTTGCAATTAGTTAAAATATACATAGATTTTCTTATTTGATGATTTACTTTTTTCTTTTCTTTATATTTATAATGCAAACGTAATATTTTTAACTTTAAGATCAGATAGATATATAAAATACACACACTGATGCTTTTTCATTCACATTTCAAATTCAAAATAAGAGTTTTAAAAGGAATGATATAAAAATTCCAGTGGCGCCTCGGTGTTATTTTAAAAGATTTGTTTTTAGATTCCATTAAAATTACATTTGTTTTTTCTAATAAAGTATTTTTACACAGTGCTTTTAATTTCCAAATATACTGTCAAATAATTATACTTTCACTGAGTTTGAATTATAAATTAAAATTCTTTATTTCAATAAATTGATTTAACTTTTACATCACGCTATCCAAAACATAGTATCATAATATTTTACTAAATGAAAATTTGCGCAAAGAGGTAGTGTGACTTAAAGAAAATATTTATACAAATTTTACTTGCAGTTTTGGATAGCGTGACGCAAAAGATAAACCAATTTATTGAAATAAATAATTTTAATTTATAATACAAACTCAGTGAAAGTATAATTATTTAACAGTATATTTGAAAATTAAAAGCACTGTTTTAATGTGTAAATATACTTTATTGGACAAAACAAAAGTAATTTTAATGGAATCTAAAAACAAATCTTTTAAAATACCACCGAGGTGCCACTGGAATTTTTATATCAGTTTATAATAGTTTTATAACAGTTTTAAAAGGAATTTTAAAACTGTTATTTTGAATTTGAAATGTGAATGAAAAATCATCAGTGTGTATTTTTTATATATCTGTCTCATCTTAAAGTTAAAAATATTACTTGTGCATTATAAATATAAATAAAACAAAAAAAGTAAATGATCAAATAAGAAAATCTATGTAAAATGTAACAAATTGCAAAGCGTCACTTCAAATTTGATATCATTATTTTTAAGACTCGTATTACAAATTCTTATAACCGTAAAGTAGCGGCGGCAGAAACTTTAAAGCCGTTAAGGGTTTTTTGTGCTGATATCATTATTTTTAGGGGTTATTGATCAAAAAATTAAAACAAGTCCTTCTGGCTCCTATGAAGGGTAAACTGATTTATCTTTTCTTATGAAGTTGCCACCGTTTTTTTTTTTTTCAAAATGGCAGCTACAATTTATTAATGGACTTAGTGGATTTATATATGAAGGCTTGTATATATGGAGTTTTAAGCCAATCGGTTCATAAAACCTTTCTAATGTAAATTTGAAATTTTCAGTATGCTGGCACAGGGAAACAAGAGGGTGGATTAAGTTGGCAAATGAACATATCAAATACATTTCTGAGATAAATCAATATTACAAATTTAGTGTGAATTAATTCAGTATTTTAAACGTTATCATGCTGACAAATTTTCGAGTAGCCTGCCACTTGGAAACAGAATGGAGAAGCTTCGCACTAGAAAAATTTATTTACTGGGATTCTCAAAAACTTAAAAAAAAGAAAGAAAGAAAAATAAGTGGAAATTTTCAAATCTAAGTTAGAATTACGTAATTTACATTTTGCAAGTGTTTTTTTTAGAGAATTACAAATACAAATTAAACAATTAAAAGGATACATGAATGGGAATCGCAAATCATTGAGCTATTATAAAATCGATGTTCATGAATGATTAAAAATTTTTCTTTTTCAACAATTGTAAATTCATCATTATTATGATAAAATGGAATATCTAAAATTACAAAATACTTCTTTATTTAAAATATTATCTAAATATTTTTTTGACTAAATATGAAATTTATGAAATCAAAAATATTTTTTTCGTAACAGAAGAGAAAATATATTTAAGTGAATTTGATACAATAAATATTTTTAAAATGTAATAAAGTATTTTTGCTTTAAAAAAATTAAAATTTAAATAATTCATTGACTGCATTCAGGTTGGTCAACCATACAACGGGGCCAACTCAAGCCTTGCAAGTAAGAAACACATCACGGCCTTTTCTCCGAAGGAAAGCATGCAATTGGCGGAGTAATATAGTTCCATTTTTAAAATATATTATATAAAAAATAAGAGTTTTCCTGAAAAAAAAAAAAAAAAAAAACGAAAACGTTACTGGATTCAGAAACATCCCATTAACAATATATATTAATTAGTAGAAAATCGTTCGTGCTATTTTAAAGATATTTTTCATGATTTCAGTCCATTACAAACTTACACCATACTTTTTCCCCATTTGGCTTTAAATTGGGATTTCAGATCTCAAAACATACTGCATGTAGAAATGGTAAATTTTCAAAATAGATTAAGACCGAATAAAAAAGACTATTTTGAAAATATCAGAACAAAATATGGCATATTTTTGAGATATTAAATGTCGGCTTTTAGAAATCTCTTTGATGTCAAACTAGCCGTATATATGAGTTCGCAGCGTCCCGTTTGTCCCTCCGCTTGCGTCACTCAAAAAACTGCCGTTTTTCATGATAACAATAAATTATTAATTTTTCGAAGACGAAAATAAGTTTTGGGTTTATTGTTTTAAAATACCTTATTCCTAGTTTTTATCAAAATTGTTTGAGCAATTCTCGAGAAAACTAAGGTTCTGCAATATTTTCAAACAGGTGAAGGGAGAAAATTTAATAAACGCTAATTTTCCTGATTACGAGAATAGGTCTGATGTTTTTGTCATCTTATGAAACACTCTTAAAACTAAACTTCCACCTTAATCATTAGATCCGTCTCTAAGAAAAACAGCTTTTTGTGAATATTTTCAGCAATTAGAGTGAGAATTAACAGCGATCGTTAATTTTACTGAAAATGACGATACGCCCCGTTAAATTGGTATTTTTAAGAACTTTTAAGTCTAATTTTTTATTACAATCTATATATGCATTTCCGAGTTTAATTTTACTCATAATTTTAAATCCGCGTATAAAGGATTGAGAACGAATGTAAATTGTCCTCAAGATGGAGATAACTCCATTCCATTTTCAGCACATAAAACTTTTGACTCCAAACTTTCATCAAAATTGTTATATTTGTTTATGGGTAAACCAAATTTCTGCCACATATTACAAACAGCGGAACAGAGAACGCTACGCTTTTTTTTTCTAAAGATTGAAATTTTTTTTTTTGGTTTAACCTAAAAAACTTTTAACCCCATAATTTCATAAAATCATCATAGTCGTTTACTATAAGTAAAGGATTCTACTGCTCCTGATGAATATGTCCATTATATGAATTTTTGATAAAATTTGTAATAATGTAATTAGGGATTTATGTTTTTTTTTTTTTTATGTATGCATAAATAATAGTCACAGGATATAAAAAATGCTTCATACAGTCAATTTTTAAAATTAAAAAATTTTTGACTTTATAATTTTATTATTTATATAGTAAAGTGGAAATTTTACAAGGAAAAATAGTTCTATATTTTATAACTTTCATCTAAATTCGTGCATACTTTTTATATTATACACAGACGGTATGTCTTGAATATATATGTGTACTTTAACCAATGAAATTCTTCTGAAGCATATAATATAGTAATATTTTATTATTATGACTTCATGTAGCATCGGTTAATGTCCTCAAAATGCATTGACTTATTTCAAGATGTTATGTTAATAAAATGTAGGTATCTCGTTTTACCAGAAATTATATTCTACTAATGTGAAACGGCAACATTGATTACAATCTTTAATAAAAAAAATTAAAAATTTCTCAGGTCACACTTAAAAGTTTCCTAGATTCTCTTTGCTTGATGCCCCCGTGATTTATTGGCTAAGCATCCTCGATCTTCATCTTATCTTTTTATTCACTTAAAAGAACAGAACATTCAACTTCGCTGGTTGGGTTGTCAAAGATTTGACTTCTGAAAATAAAGATTTATAGTTCAAATCTCGATTGAGGTATGAGTAATCACTCATGTGCATAACACTTGTGAATTATTATGGATTGAATTCGTGTAATATAGAGTAGTAGAGGTAACACTCAATTTTACGATATGAATCTAAGTTCTTCAATTTTGTTTGGTTTTATTTCCATTTGAAAACTGCATGGCTCATTACTTTATTTACAGAAAAATGAAAAAACTGAAGAATATGGAAACAATGTTTCCATTACTTCGCTCTAAATATCAACAAAAAAATTTGCAATGTAATGAAATTCACTTACATTATTTTTCTATATTCAAGTCGAAAAACAAAATATAAACTTTATGTCTGGAATGAAAAACTTTTGACGTCTTATGACATTGTAAATAGAATTTTCCTTGCCTATTTATTTTTCTTTTGTGACAAAAATGTGAAAGTCATATTTATGCTTTGAGATGTATGTAAAGCATCTAATAATGCTTTGCATATATATGAATTATATTTAAAGTTTTGCAAAAGATTTTAGCTTCATTTTAAGAAAATACTTAATGCAAAATAAATAAGTAAATAAATAAATAAATAAAACATTCACCTTTTATAATCTTGAGTTCTAGAACAATCACAATGTAAAATTCATCGAAAAAGATAAAATATATCATAAATAACTCTTTACATTCCTTAAATTGTGCAATTATTTCCATGTAATCTAACATTCGCTTTAACGATGTCTTAATTTTCTAAACGGATAAAACCTTTATATATATTTGAGACTTACAAGATTGGATACGCATGAATTATTGGTAACAATGTAATTTCTTTTTAGGTGGCAGTATGCTACAATCTGGAAGTAATAAATCTGCTTTGTTCTCTGATCCAAACATGAGTAATAGTTTTATATCAACACAAGAGTTTTTTCTACATTCATGTCATTGTAATATATGGCTTATATGACAATATATGTGTTATCAATATATATCACTATCATTAATAAAAAATTCTATACGTATACTCTAGTCATCTTCATTTAACACAAATTATTTATGATATAATGTTAATGCATGATTAAAATGAGATATTTTTTCAAACATTAAAATATATCTTAGAAAAATCGATGTACCTAAAGGAAATTTAAGTTATATTATTATAATTATATATATATATATATATATATATATATATATATGTATGCTGTCTCAAGTCAACATAGCTTGATAATTTTTGAAAACTAAGAATTCACTCCTTATTTAATATTAACTTATTATAATTTATAATTAAGTATTTATGATAACATTACACACACACACACATATATATATATATATATATGTAAGAGCGGTAAGGGCTTCCTTAACCACCCTTAAAAATAACAAAAATAATGCAGTCATATAGCCGTTATTAATAGACTCAGTGATTAAACTCAATTTAATTAGCCACCTTTATTATCATGTTCAGAGTATAAGAGGGATTTCCATCGTAGAGTGACCAGTACAATGTTTTAAATATCACATCGCGCATTTTATTTGAGAAAGCCACATATAGTTTAAATAGCTATGAGAATAAGAATAAATCTCATAATCTAGGAATGTATGCGTTTTTATATTAGGGAAATTGAAAAGAGAACACGGGACTTATTCCTCTACGTGACGATATGTCACGGGATTAAAAAGGCGTAGCGATGGGATTTTTAATTATTTAATTGGTCCGAGACTGGACAGGACCTTAGTAGGACGGGAATATTGCTATCTGGAAGGGAAAAGAGGAATTTGGAAGAAATACGTGAAAACAATAATATGTATATATATATATAAATATATATATATATATATTCTAACGGTTAATTTTGTTAAAAATCGGAAATGGTAGTTTCGATTTAAAAGAACAGATTGAAATTATTAATAAAGAGTATATTAATTAAATTATAACTTAATATGAAAAGACCTAAATAGGGATGTTTTATATTGAATCCCCCTCACTAAGTTTGGGAGGAACAAAAGCTGTTATACGAAATAGAAACAATAACACACTATATGCATATGAACATGTAAGAATAATCATAATAAGATAATACGCGGATAAGAATAGAAATAAGAATAGAAATAATAAAAATACTGATTAACTAAGCGCATACCAATTTGAGCGAGACGACTTAACTCTAGTTGTAAACAGTCGTGATTTCAAAAACAAAAAACAAAAAAGTCTCTCATTATAATATAAAACAGAATAAATGCAATATTAATGCCAAAGAGTAATAAGAAAAGAATGATAATAAATTCAATTCAATAAAACAAAAAATATATCAAAAGTAAAGATGTAAGAATCATATGAAAAGTTATAGATTAAACATTATTAAAATTTATTATAGGGAATAGTTTTTTACCTATTTATTCATATGTAATAAAAAGTCCTTATCGTAGGTGAATTTAAATGTTTTAGGTTCCTTATATTTCCTCAATCTAGAGACATGCACTATGTCAATTTTTCTTTAGGGTGCACATTTGGCTTATTGATTTGATAATTTACCTCAGATTTTTTTAAGGATAATATAAGGACCACTGAATGCCTCTGCCAATGTTCTGGTATTAGGATATTTGAACTCCTCATATATAATCAAATCATTTGTTTTAAATTCTACATCATTAAAACGTCATCATAATGCAGTTTATTCATTTCTTGATACTTTTTAGTCCGTTCAACAGCTAACTTTATAGCCTCCTCTGTTGTCGGATAAATATCTTTATTTAAAGGATTTGAAAAAGGAATTGTACCATAAATTAAGTATGCTGGTGGAAACTTTGTCACGGAACGAGGAGTAGAATTATATTCTTCAATTGCTTGCTTTGATAATTTAGGCCATGTGACTTAAAACATTAACATTACATCTCAAAAGCATAGTTACTGTTTAGTTGAATTTTTAAACTTTACCATTACATTCGGGTCTATGAGCTGTTGTCAAGAGGTAATTAACTTTACAATGTTTCAAAAATGTCTTAAAATGAGATGATGTGAAAGATGGATTTCTATCACTTAATATACTTTTAGGGATTTAAATTTGGAAAAGGAAAATTTGCTTAAGGAAATCAGAGTTGCCATTGAAGCAAATGCCCATATATAACGCGCATGATGAACTACAATTAAATTAAGATTTATTTATTTTTAATTTTTTTTTTTTTTTTTTTTAGGACTGAGGACTATTATTGTTAATCTGGGATTTTTGCGGTGTCATTTTTCGATAGTTGAACATTTATCGAAATCATTTTTCGATAATTGGACATTTATCGAAATCTAAAATTTATCGAAAATATGACTGAATAATTTAAAAGCGATGTTATAATTTGAAGAAAAAGAAAAAAAAAAAAAACTAATAGTCCTCTGTCCTAAACTGAATTCTGCTTTTGCCAGGATTTCATCAAAATCATTTTTTTAGGACTGAGGACTATTAGTCTCAGATTTTTACGATACCAGTTTTCGATAGTCGGACATTTATCGAAATCTAAAATTTGTCGAAAATATAATTGAATAATTTGAAAGCAATGTTATAATTTGAAAAAAAAAAAAGCTAATAGTTCTCCGTCCTAAACTAAATTCTGCTTTTGCCAAAATTTCACCAATTTCTTTCTTTCTTTTCTTTTTTTCTTTTTTTTTTTTTTTTTCTTGAAAGAAAAAGAAAAGAAAATTAATAATAATCAGTATCGAAACAAACACTATAGAAAAATTTTTTTTTCTTTATTCGCGTGAAAATGTATTTTACTAGCAGGCAAAGCCCGCTTCGCTGGTCCCTATTTTTAAATGAATCACAATAATTACTGAATTCTCAAAATTCCATTAATTTTTATCGCGTGAAAAAAAAAAAAAAAAAGAGAAACAAAATCTGATTAGGAAAAATCTCGCACCGGGTTCTTACTGCCTTCGGAAAAATTCCCAAAATGGTCTAACTCTTATTTCTATTATTTTCCCCTTCGCCCCCCCCCACCCGTCTATCCTAATAATTTTACAAATTCGAAAATACCCGCAATCGATTTGTAAGTATCAGAAACCTCTATGCACCAGTTTTTAACGATCTATCTCGATTTTTATTTTTTTGACCCTCCACTCCCCCGTTCCCACCCCTCCCGATAATTTTAAAAATTCGAAAATATGCGCAATCGATTTGTAAGTAACGAAAACCTCTATATACCAGTTTTGAACGATCTAACTCTATTTTTATTTTTTTGCCACCCCTCTCCCCTACCCCCTTCACGGCCCTCCTAATAACTTTACACTTTCGAAAATATCCCCATTCGACTTGCAGGCCTCTAAAACCTATCTGTACCAATTTTGAACGCCCTAAGTGTATTTCTATTTGTTTTTTCTCACAGCCACCCATACCGCCCCACCCTCCTTCCCGCCCCTCCTAATAATTTTAAAAATTCGAAAATATCTGCAATCGATTTGTAAGTATCGAAATCCTCTATATACCAATTTTGAACGATCTAACTCTATTTTTATTTTTTGCCCCCCTCCTCTCCCCTCCCCCTTCTCGCCCCTCCAAATAACTTTACACTTTCGAAAATATCCCCATTCGACTTGCAGGGCTTTAAAACTTATCTGTACCAATTTTGAACGCCCTAACTGTATTTCTATTTGTTTTTGCCCCGTAGCCCCCCCCTAAGTGCCCCACCTGGAGGCTGAATTTCTAAAATTCCAGAAATTGGTTTTTAGATATTTGTATTAGCTATATTTTAAATCATAAATTTCACGTATATCTATTTTTTTGTTTGAGATATATAGGATTATGCGAAATCACATTTAACACATATGAAATCACGTTTTGCCCCCCCCCCCCCCGCCTTCTTTGGGGACCGAATTTTGAAAATTCCAGAAATTGATTTTTA
The DNA here is from genome assembly GCA_963930645.1 of Salticus scenicus. Taxonomy (NCBI): domain Eukaryota; kingdom Metazoa; phylum Arthropoda; class Arachnida; order Araneae; family Salticidae; genus Salticus; species Salticus scenicus. Next base: position 115,407,726 of record OZ005649.1, on the reverse strand, counting down.
GGCATTTGTATTAGCAATATTTTAAAGCAAAAATTTTACGGATATCTGTTTCTTTTGTGTGAGATATGAAGGATTTTGTGAAATCACGTTTTGCCTCCCTCCCCCCCTTGGGGGGCGAATTTTGTAAAATCGCTTCTTAGTGGATGCCTACATCATAGGAAGAACATTGTCACAAAATTTCATGCTTCTAGGTCCATGGGTTCGGTCCGGGCGATGATGAATCACCCCCTCACTCATTTACTCAGTCAGTCAGTCAGTCAGTCAGGAAGAACGATTTTATATATATAGATGAACGATCTAACTCTATTTTTATTTTTTTGCCTGCCCCCTCTCCCCTCCCCCTTCCCGGCCCTCCTAATAACTTTACACTTTCGAAAATATCCCCATTCGACTTGCAGGCCTCTAAAACCTATCTGTACCAATTTTGAACGCCCTAACTGTATTTCTATTTGTTTTTGCCCACAGCCCCCCCTTACCGCCCCACCCTCATTCCCGCCCCTCCTAATAATTTTAAAAATTCGAAAGTATCCGCAATCGATTTGTAAGTATCGAAAACCTCTGTATACCAATTTTGAACGATCTAACTCTATTTTTATTTTTTGCCCCCTCCTCTCCCCTCCTAATAACTTTACACTTTCGAAAATATCCCCATTCGACTTGCAGGGCTTTAAAACCCATCTGTACCAATTTTGAACGTCCTAGCTGTATTTCTATTTGTTTTTGCCCCGTAGCCCCCCCCCCCCCCCCCCTCTTAGTGCCCCACCCGGAGGCTGAATTTCTAAAATTCCAGAAATTGGTTTTTAGATATTTGTATTAGCTATATTTTTAAGCAAAAATTTCACGTATATCAATTTTTTTTGTTTGAGATATATAGGATAATGCGAAATCACGTTTTGCCCCCCCCCCCCCGCCCCCCTTGGGGACCGAATTTTGAAAATTCCAGAAATAGATTTTTAGACATTTGTATTAGCTATATTTTAAAGCAAAACTTTTACGGATATCTGTTTTTTTTTGTGTGAGATATGAAGTTTTTTGTGAAATCACGTTTTGCCCCCCTCCCCCCCTTGGGAGGCGAATTTTGTAAAATCGCTTCTTAGTGGATGCCTACATCATAGAAAGAACATTGTCACAAAATTTCATGCTTCTAGGTCCAGGGGTTCGGTCCGGGCGATGTTGAATCACCCCCTCACTCACTCACTCGCTCAGTCAGTCAGTCAGTCAGGAAGAACGATTTTATATATATAGATTATGTGTGGAAAAATAAATTAACTCGTTAATTTTTTTGGCACAATTACAATTTAAAATAAACAATTTAATAAAAG
>OZ005649.1:115398904-115403904 GCA_963930645.1 Salticus scenicus | reverse complement strand
AAGACATCCGAGTACCAAGATGTCTCCCCGCTACGAAAGCATCCCCCCAGCAGGAGCCCCACAGGCTCCAACACCCCAGACACCGCACCACACACCGAACGCACCAAACGGGAGCCATGGACCGCACAGAGCGGCACCCACCCAGCAGGGGCAAAGCGCAAGCGCCACCGCACGCAAACCACCCAGGCAAAGCCCAGGCAAAGCCGCAGCGAACAGCACCACATCACAACCCACCAAAACCCACCTTCGACAAGAAGGTCACAAACAAAAGCCATAAAGGCAAATAGCCAATATACAAACTAACAAACTAATAAAACTTAAAAAGTATCCAGATAAATATAATAACAAGTAGTGGATGAATGGGAACTAGGAAAAATATAAATAAAGAAGCCAGGTCAGAGGCACGAAACAACTTGTTCACCAAATATACAAATAATAACCCAATTCCCAAATAATAACAAACACCAACATATTTTATTTTGATAAAAACAATTGCTTAACACTCGTAAGCAATCAAACAATAAACAATAACACAAATAATCCAATAATCACATCACCACACAAAATACAGACAACAGTAATAAATTTTAATAAGTATACAAATACAAATTAAATAAAACATCACATCACAACACAACATATAAAATAAGTAGTAGGATACAAACCCCAAAACTTAAAAACTTCAAGAGATTTCCACAATAAGAACGAAAAATTACTCCTAAAAAATACTCCTGAAAAACAACACCACAACACACACACCAAAAATAGCACATAAATAAACTCACCTCTAACTTAGAGTTCAGAAAATAATACGTTACAAAAAAAAAATCTCCACAGCCACAACATAACTACTACAAAAATAAGTAAATGTAATAAAATTAGAATTACAAATAATAATAGCAGCCTTCGCTTGAGACTTGTAGTAGATCGCCTTGCAATCTTTAGGAAGACTTACAAGTGTCTTTATAGAGATACATTTCGTTAATACTGACAAGATCAATATCGTTACTATTTTTAAGGTCCTGGAAAAGAGTGGCAGAAGCCACTTTACAATTTCCAAGATTTAAATGCCATATACAGATTTTGTCAAGCGACCTATTCTCCATAGTCAGTTCTTGATATCAATCTCTCAATTTCTTTATTCCAAACTTGACAAGTGTTATCAGTAACGATATGATCGAGGCTATAATTTGTTTTATAGGTATTGTTTGAGTAAAGACAATTAGCACATTTCGTTTCCTTTTTACATTCTTTCATTTCATGGTCTCTGTCACCACACTTCATACATATTATTACATTACGACAATATTTGCTAGTATGCCCATATTTACCACAGTTAAAGCACAACTTTGGTCGGAGGTGTTCTTTGCAGTCCATCCTCCGCCAAGAAAGCTTAATCTTCTTCAACTTCATAACTTCAGCAAAGTCAGCAGGATTGAGAGCCATAACGCAATTCAATCCTCCTCTACCCTTGTATTTATATTTGATTTTCAAATCTTCTGGGAATGTGATTTGATTGTTCTGCTTGATCTCCTCAAGTAACTGTGTTTCTCCAACCTCCTCATCCACGCCAAATATAATGATTTGGGGATGTCTTTTCCTCAATTCTACTGCTTCGAAATTTTTCAATACATCTTTTTCCTGGAACTCTCTGATAAGGACATCTATGTCCTCGTTCTGGGACACCTCAATAATGATACCACCGTTAGAAATATTACTAACAGCGTTAACTCCTACTTTTAATTGAGACGGGTTAATGGACTTCTTAACCGTCTTCATGGTATCAGCAGACTTCGTCGTTTTGTCCGGAGGAAAAAATCTTAACTGCATAAGTCTTCCGAGTCCGGGACGGACTTCTTGCTCTCTCCAACCTGGACTGTAATGGAGTTTTCTTGACCACATCACTGTATTGTTTACTCGCTATCTGTTTGTCCTTCTCTCCCATAATCCCCGTCATATGAGAGATTATATTTGATTGATCGATTACGATTCGTACTAAATCTTGTAATTTCGATCTGAGGTTCTCACTCAACTCTTTCCTGATATCCTTTTTAATGACTAAACCAATCATTTCCTCCTGAAGGGCCAATGCCCTGGCAATGAACCCTCCCGTCTCCTCCGAGATATTGCTGGTACCTCCAGCATTCACCTCATCTCCAGTCTCCGACATTTTACGTCGAGCTGGAAAAAACACACAAAAAACCAACAATAATAATAAATATAAACAAATTAATGCTGAGCAATATTATTACTTTACAATCCTCAGATTTGGCCGCTATGAAATAGCGTTTCTAGTCAGAACCAACTAAGAGGTACTGAGAATGGTCTTTTGCTAAGTATACACTATGAGCAATTGCACTTAGCAAAAACAAAAACACCACTTAAAAGCAGACACAACAATCTTTATACAATCTTTGTCAGTGGTGGACCTCTGACCAATATCACATTTGCCAGTTGAATTAAAAAAAAAAAAAAAAAAAAAATTCGCTTATTACAATTTATGCCTCCAATTGACAAACCTTTTGAACTGATTGCAATTGATACTGTAAGTGGTTTCAACTATTACAATTCTACAAATAATAATAATAATAATAATAATAATAAGAAGAAGAAGAAGAAGAAGAAATAAATAAGAAAAAAGATAATAAAATAAAACAATAAAAATAAATAAATAAATAAAAAAATAATAAATAAATAAATAATCTTTAGTGAATTTTAATAATAAATACTGCAATTTACAATAAATAAATAAATACTTTGCCGTGTATTGTCTGACATATTACATGAACACACATCTAAAACACGAGCGCACGATCAATAATTGTTATATACTTCTACAAATGACTTTTTAAAATGACTGAAATTTGATGTCCAACTTTTTACACTATAAAATATTATTGACGATGTTTTATTTATAGACTGAGTCTAATATTCCTCTGTACTTAAAAAATAAAATTAGAAATTCTAACTTCTAAACTTTTATTAAATTGTTTATTTTAATTTGTAATTGTTGCCAAAAAAATTAACGCGTTAATTTATTTTTCGACACATAATCTATATATATAAAATCGTTCTTCCTGACTGACTGACTGACTGAGTGAGTGAGTGAGTGAGGGGGTGATTCAACATCGCCCGGACCGAACCCCTGGACCTAGAAGCATGAAATTTTGTCAGACGTTTTTTTTCTTAACGTTTGTTCAGTGCTTCGAGTAAAGATGAATAAGAATCGTTAATATTTTGCAATTGCTTTGCAAGACCTGTAAGAGCTGTTTATAATTGCCTGATAATTGCGGTAATGCAATAGAAAGTAATTTGATCTTTGCATTGTTTGAGTTAACATTTTCAACAGTATTATTATTAGAAATCAATTCATCAGAACTAGTATTCATTGAATTAAGCAGGCTTAGCTCAATCTCTTCGAAATGATCCTCGATTTCAGACAGAGAATTTTCAAAATCCTCTAAATCTTTATCACTTACGGTACTGCAACATTCATTTCGTAGATCATCAATCTTTTTTCTCAAATGTTGAGTGGAATTGATCTTTAATTCGAATTCCCTTTGTGTAAACTCTGATTTTTAGGACATTTGCTATCTTCGTCACTTGTCCTTTTATAGAAATTAGCTTTCTGTTTAAAATATCATTGGCTGTTAATGTTCTCATTGTTCTCTATGTTACATAAAGCGAATTACTAAAAGTCCCTGATCGACGCTGACCAAAACTATGTCGTCGATAGACAAGGGAACTATTTCTTCATTGGTGCAGATTGAATACTAGTCGTAGACATCACAAAAACACTTATCGATCTTTATGGTTTCTGTAGTGGGTGTAAAGCAAAAATAACTAGAGCCTAATTCTTACTCATGCAAACAGGTTTTCATTATAGGACCGATTTCAAACTGTGTTTATGAAGTTTTAGGCATATTTGGACATTTTAGAATAGCAGAATATATATATATTAGCTGTATTCCATTGAATGGTGGAAGGACTGCAGTATTTCGAGAGCAGAACCTGTTATATATGATATACATGTACATATCTGTTGGTCATATTCAGATAAAACAGTTATGTTTTTTAACAGTGACGATCATACATAATAATCATAAGACTTATCTTCAAATGAGTAATTACATATTCATCTCACATTGAAATAAACTTTATTTTAGCATGTATTGTAAAAATTGCATTGTGAAAACAACATTAATATTTTCCGTTTTCTAAGACTTAACTAAAGGGTTAAGGTCATTTAGAATGCTGTATGCTAAAAAAAAAAAAAAAAAAAAAAAAATGCGTTTAGTGTATAAAACAATTATTAGGTTGTAGTTTCTGTTTTACAATTCTGATTTCAAATCAAGAAACCATTTTAGCTTTCTCTTTTAATATTTTCGTGTCAATAAGTATTAGAAAATCAATTTCATCAATGCCAATTGTTCAGTTTCAGTCAGATGGAAATTCTTTGAATTAAATTAAGAAAACAATAGCTTATTAAAACAAACTGGCGTTTCTATTCGTCATGCGTGCATAATTAAACGCATTCAATCAGTATAAATAACAATCATAGTTTCAGTTTGAAAATGGAAGCGTTCTCTTATGACATCACTGAAAGGATAGCATTTGTAGGGAATTGCCCGTAAGAAAATGTTTTGCTGGGAGATAAGAGCAATTTGCGTAGATTAACGGATTTTTCTCGTAAAAATTGCAAAATTAAACTTTCAAAACATCAATTTACGGGCTACGACAGTTTAGCTAGCAAAACGGTCATTTCCTGTAAAATTATACGGTCAATTCCTAAATTATGCTTTCAATAAATTAATTTACCGATTATGACCGTTTAGGTAGCAATACGGTCATTTTCCCTAAAATTATATGGTCAAATACTGTGACATTACTTTTTTTTTTTTTTTAACTGGGCATCCAATTCAGAGAGAAAAACCGAGGCTAAAATTACTTCTGCTGAATCCGTAGAAGGATATGTGGCAGTTTCTTTTCTCTATGGGGGC